>OU426978.1:139845884-140108295 GCA_911387785.2 Aelia acuminata | reverse complement strand
TTTTCTGAAAAAACTACCTTTAAATGCTCAATTATTTCTTCTTTCTATTTATAACAGACTTTGGACAACAGGTATCTTCCCAGAATCATGGAGAAAGGCAATAGTTATTCCGATCAAGAAAAACCCCAAAGATATACAAATTAATAACTTCCGGCCAATATCTCTTCTTTCATGCACTTCGAAAATTATCGAAAAAATGGTAAATGATAGACTAACCCATTACTTAGACTCTAAAAACTTCTTCTCAACTTCTCAATGTGGCTTTAGAAGGAACCGATCTGCCATCGACCAGATAATGAAGCTTGAAAATGAAATTCAAACTGCATTTTCAAATAAAGAACACTTAGTTGCTGTCTTCTTTGACATCCAAAAGGCATATGACACTATGTGGCGATATAATGTGGTCAGGACACTTTCACAGGTTGGCCTCACAGGACGACTATTAACATTTGTTAACAACTTCCTAAAAGACAGAACATTCCGAGTGAAAGTAGGACCTAACCTCTCTCAAACGTTCTTACAAGAAAACGGTACACCCCAAGGGTCTCCCCTGAGCGTAACATTATTCTTGATAGCCATAAATAGCATTGCAAATACAACACCTAATAAAGTTAACTGCTCCATATTTGCTGATGATTTTGCAATTTATATAAGAAACAGGTCCCTCGAATATATTGAATGGAAGCTTCAAAAAGCATTGAATAACCTTGAAGAATGGTCGAAAACCACAGGTTTCAGTTTCCCAAGTACAAAAACACTGGCTGTTCATTTTTGCAAAAAAAACAAAATGCCAAAAAAATCCAACATTGAATCTATTAAATCAGCCTATTATTTATACAGACACAATTAAATTCCTCGGGATATACTTTGATAAAAAGTTAACTTGGTCTCATCAAATACATCATGTAAAGGTAAAATGCCAAAAAGGCCTAAATCTACTAAAAATTCTGGCCAACACTCAGTGGGGATCTGACAGGCGAACACTATTAATGATTTACCGTACTCTGATTAGACCTATCATGGATTATGGGGCAGTTGCTTTCAACTCGGCAAGTGCCTCAACCTTGAAACACTTGGATCCAATACACAACCAAGGACTTCGCCTCTGCACAGGTGCACACAGGACCACGCCAGTAGAAAGTTTGTACATAGAGAGTGGGGAGCCCTCTTTGGAGACAAGAAGGAAATATTTAGTTTTGGCATATGCTGGCACATTGGTGGCAAGAAAAGATCTCATCGCATCAGAACTTACATGGCATTCAATTACAAACGAAGAACATAACCCCTTAAGCAAATGTTTCATCAACAGAGTCAAAAACCTAACCAACGAGTTGAAAATAACGTTTCCTAATTTTTTTAAAATCCCAAATAATTCGGCACCTTATTGGATACAACCAGAAAATTACATTGATTATAGTTTATCAAAATTTTTGAAGCCCACAACACCTCCACATGTATTCCAACAAATTTTCAAAGAACGAGAAGAGCTTTACTCCGACTACTGCCTATGGTTTACCGATGCTTCAAAATTAAATTCTGTAGTTGGATGTGCAATAGTCACGGACTCCATTTGCCTAAAATTCACCATACCTCAATCAAATAGTGTGTACACCGGAGAACTGTATTCAATCTTCAAAGCCCTCACCCTCATATCAAAACACCAACACAGATGCCATCTGATAGTGTCGGATTCATTAAGCTCTTTGAAGTCTTTAGAAAACAAGAAATCGAAAGACTTATTAGTGACGAAAATTCAACTACTCCAGAGAGAATGCATGCTTTCTGGGAAAGTTATAACCTTCTTGTGGGTCCCATCTCACATGGGCATTAGAAGAAACGAGGAAGCAGACAGGGCTGCGAATGCCGCTAGAACGGATCCTGCATCCGAAGCGAAGTACATCAACAAGACTACCCCCCTAGACTGGAGGAATTACGTCAAGAAAAAAATATACGAAACGTGGACTACTGGCTGGAGAAATAGGAGCGACAAATTTGTAAAAATCAAAGTTAGTCCCGCGTTCTGGAAAACTGCAGAGAGGAGAAACAGACGCGAAGAAGTTGCCCTGGCAAGGATGCGTCACGGACATACCTCCATAACGCATACTTATCTCCTAAAGGACTGTACCCTCCGACCTGTAAGACCTGCAAGGTACGGCTCACCGTCAAACACATTCTACTGGACTGCGAGGATCTTAAGGACGCAAGGAAGGAGTGCAGCATTAGCAGCAGTCTGGACATCGCACTTGGCGACACAGAGACTGCCGTTGAAAACTTGATTAAGAGTTTTAAAAAGAACACAGTACTATCACCTTATTTAGAACATTCTGTAGAAACTTCTAGAACTATTTGTAATTATATCAAGATAATTCTAACCATGTAAAACCTCATGAAAAATACTAAAGTTGTATAAAAAAAACCATGTATTCGTGCTAATGACCCATCATGGGTAGATGCACTTGTAAATAAATAAATAAATAAAAATTGAAGATCCAATCTTATAGCCAATAACTGCATGTACAGTAAACCCTCCTACCTACAGTAAAATACGTAAATAAAAAAAATATTTTTTAATTTAAGGTATATTTTTTACTTGAAGGCGGGTATTTTTTACTTTAAGGCCGCCAATTACGTTTTAATAATATCTGTTGTTACCTAGGTTACGTTACATTAATAACTAACATATAATTGTAAAATATTAAAATAGGTTAATAGATTATTTATTTTTATTTAAGTAAATATATATAGCCTTCTTATAATAAATATTAAAGTAAAATTTAAATGTTCAGCAATTTCTTTGAAAATGTATTCAAATGACACAGTCTTTATTCCTCTGCCGTCACTAAAATTCGAATAAGTATGAATCGACCATATTCGTAGTCTGCCACAATCCTTTTTGTTTCTTTCTTTTTTTTTTTTTTTTTGGCCCAGAGGAACTCAATTGAAAAGTAATTGGATCAACAAAAGTTTTAGAATGATTTATAGTCAAATGACTATATCTCATTGCTGGCTATTTTTCTTCTACATCTCGATAAGCCTTCCAGAAATTGGATATTATAGTTGTTCCTGGTCGTATGCGAAAGGGACTGCACACAGAAAGCATATAAAATTACTTATGTAAACAATAGACTAACCTATCAAAACGCATATTCGGAATAATGGTCGTGTTTTAATCAGTTACTGAAAAAGTAACTAGAGTTATTAAAAAGTAACTGGCGGCCATAAAGTAAAAATGATCCCGAAGGGCATTTTACTAAAGACAGGTAACATATTTTTTAAACTCTATTTTCTAAGAGTTTATAAACTAATATAATATATTTTAAGTCATAAAAGGTTATCTGCAAGGAATGTCTATCGACATCTATTATGAGAAGCATTTTTATGAATTTATTTATATTTGAATTTGTGAATAATTTCACTTCATGGTAATTCGGTATTAAAGATGCTTAAAACAATGTTTTATGGATGAAGTAGTTTTTAAGTAGTTCTATCTTTTGATAACTAGTAGTTCTAGTTATCAAAATAAAACAATTTTCTTAGAGAAGGCATGCGCTCTAGGTATACCATCACGCATAACTGCCCATCCATAACAGGTTTAGTACTTGTTTATGATTTTAAAAATAAACTGCAATATGAAACAACATTTGATTCAATTAACGATTACATTATTATTACTTCGTAAATTTTTATTTTTCTATTTCTTTAAAAAATAATTTTGCTCAAATTCCACATTGTTTTGATTCAGGACTTCTCTTGATGATTTAGACATATTTAAAGAAAATTGAGTGATTTTCTTGTCTTACTTCCTCGTTATTTGGGAAGAAACGGGTAAATGTGAGTAGGTGAAACAGGATCGCTATTTTTTGAATCTTTCTCAAGCCAAAACTCACATTTAAATAAAATCGTTTTAAACTTATTATGTGGATTCCGATCGTATTATCGTCTTTTTCAATTTCTGAATCTTTAACGTTTTTTTCTCAAAAATATAATATATTATCTCACAAACAGCTCTCGAATCCTAAAAAACACAATCCATTTTGCGGGACTTGGTTACTTGGACTCAGTGGGCCCCAAAACTAATTCCGTCGAAATTATTCACGATCGCAATTCTTTCCCTTACTATATATTTCTTATATAAGTAAGTGAAAGTAAAAAAAAAGACAAATAAAAGAATACCAAGAAGATATTTAAAATTGAGAAGGAAAAGATGTGATTCTTTATTTCCTCTTAATGATTATCTCCCCTAAGAAATAATATTCTTATATTAGTACCTTAGTATTTATTATTTTGATTTTAATTAATTATAATAAATAATTTTAAAATTCAAGTTAAAATAAAAGTTTTGAATAATAACCTCATTAAAGTTGATATCAGATAAATTCTAAATCTTGTCCCGATGAAACGTATGAAATCTCCTTAATATTCGTTAAACATTTCCAATATACTTTATAATTCTAAGAGAATTCGATTCCACCGTTGTTAACAATTATGCAAATTTTTCAATAAAGCCTCAATGATGTTTTGTATTTTAAGCTGAACACGATACAGCCATAAAGGTTGAGGTGGCACATAAAACCAGAAGAAGAAATTATCTTCCTCTTCTCCCAGGACTTTTCCAGTAAATTCTTTCCCCGAAGGGAGCAAATAAATGCTCTGAAGATTTTTTCGTTTAGTGTCTTTATCCAAAGAAATTTATTGTCAACATAAAACGTGACATTCATTACAAGAGTCCTGCAGGGGATTCGGACAATCGCACAAGTGAGCTTTTTCATCTCGTGAACCTGCTCTTAAAATCACCGATTCTCTAACTTTTGAAGATAGTTTTTCATCATTTCTTTGAATATTAATATATATTACTTTCTTATCATATCATAACCCAATTTTTTTTAAACCACTAAAACTGTTTTATGAAATAACATGAATATTAATTTGAAACTTTTAATTTTCAATAAAAATTACTTTTAATCTTATTTATATGAACTATGTGCGTCCGCAGAAAGGGGGGTAATGCCCCTACTAGAAAATATGAGAAATAAAAGCTACAAATTAAATATATTTGTATTAGTTTTTTATATTTATTTAATATTGTATAAAAATATTTTAATTATATGTTATTATCATAAGATTTAATAATATGTTCTATGTGAAATATTAATTCAGCTTTACATAGTCAGAATTCTTCGACCCCCTCCTACCGGCCATAAAAATTTAACTTCTTCCCCCAACCCCTATACCAAACCTTGCCGATGCCTTTGGTATGAACAAATCTGTTTTATTATGATTATTTGATATGATTCCATCCAGCGAATAGGGCAATCAACAATAAGATGAAAAAACAATCCAAGGGACATGCATTTTAAGCATGACGAAGGGCTTTGTTGCACCTATTCTACGCTTGCAAGCAATCCCTTAATTCAGGAGAGGAAATCCCTCATCCAGCTTCTTTCCTTTAATTTCCTTCAATGGGTATATCTGCTGTGGCTACTGTTAAGAAGTATGTTACCATGTCCTTGCAATTTAACATGAAAAGGTAAATAAAGGATTTATATGCTTTGGTCGGTGGTTAATGTCTCTATGCAAAGTTATGCTACTTATATACCAGGCAAGTAACAGGCAATGTCTGTTACCGGTCATAATTTGCAGGATATTCACCTTGGCAATTGGTGCATGTTGTTTCAGTATCTCTCGTTATAATTTCAAGAGGCGCTTTCGTGCCCTAGCTACCTTTATACACAGATCACTTAATTCTTAAGATAACATCTGTTGTGACCTTATATTTTAAATTTCATGTCAGAATATATGTACTTATAAGAGATACATGTTTTTGAATTCCTGAGATGAGGCTATGAATATCCGTATTGCTTTATCTGGCAAAACATATGTTTTGTTCCATATTACATTGTATCTAACTCATTAAACTTTAAGATTATAAGTTAAGAAAATGTGGTTCGAGATTAGACTGTGTTACGAAAGTCTAAATTAATATCTTTTTAATATATAAAGTAACACATGAACAATCTTTCAGAAGGTAAATTTCAAAAATTAGTAAACGAAGTTTTACAGTATAGGAAAAGTAATACAGGAAACGCAATCAGAGGCCAATTTCTTTTTTCTTTTTTACAGTTAATGAGAATTAAAGTAATGACAGAGTGATTTATGGTTTAGTTATTGCAAGTTCCGTAGGGCAATTAATTAATGATAAATTGAAGGGAACAGCTTACTATGAGGGATGATAGATGGGGCCACTGATCCTTTACATAGTTCCACCTTACCTTGAGTTATGAGGTTTAGAACTGAAAAGTACACGAGATTTACCTTAATTCCAGTGGCTGCTCAGTTTTCTTCAAGCCTTTCGGTAGGCTGTCATCTATGATTTATCTTTCACATAAATTTATTCCCAGGACAAAACAGTATTACAAAATACAAAATACAATTCGGCGAATTCTAAATAATTTGACTAACAACATCTTCTGTTATTACATGCATATATGAAATATATTTAAACAAAAAATATATAATACAATTCTTGCATGGGATTTAAAAATATGGACATGTATAGATATATATATGGTTTAATACAAGGATAAATAATGGTTAGCGTCATGTAAATATAAATATGTATCCTCCTAAATCAGTACTAGAAACCTGTAAATATACACATTTATACATTTTTCTTACATCCCTTAGAGCAAGACATTCAGTGTGTAATGGAGAAACAAAATAAATGCTATTATAGCCTTAGTTTTTTCTAAAAATTTATTTTATCTAAATATTATAAGGTTCTCGAATCAATAAAAGACAGAAAAATTGTTGATCGTCATACCTCGTCCTGGAATACTATACCAATCCAATCTGCTGCCTGTCTCCAATACAGTAGCAAAAATCTGGTGCGTGCGCGCAACACACAACTTTTACTTACCAACTTACTTAGATTAGAAATTAATGCGTTTTGTTAATTGCCACTTCTCAAATGAACAGAACAGTTTAATTATAACGCATTGGTTTGTCATTAAAGGCGTAGGCGCATGCGTGAGCACAAGGTGTTTTATGAGTTGACGGAATATTTTTCTTTTTATATTGTAATACAAATACTGACTTGATTTTCTTCATATATCATATTTAGCCGTTTCTTATTTTTAAGCGTGATGAGAGACAGATAATTTCCCAATATAAACTAAAACAAAGGTACTTTATAGAAAAACAAAAAAAGCCCCTTCCCCATTTAAGCCCCCTCAGAACATTTTAATAATGATAAAGCTTACCTGATATTAAATAACAACTAATTTTCATTAAACATAACGAATTTGATAAAATTCGTTAAAGCCGTTTTTGAGATAATCGATCAAAAAGGTAAAAATTGGACAAAATTTATTAAGTAAAGTCCCCCCTCCTGTTGATCAATTTTGATAAAATTTTTACAGTCATATCTCGGGCATATAAATACATCAAATACCAAGTTTGATCAAAATCGTTAAAACCGTTATTGAGTAAATAAAAAAAACACGTGAAAATGATACAAAATTTATTAAGTAAAGCCCCCCCTCTGGTTGATCAATTTTGATGAAATTTGTACAGTCATATCTCGGGCATATAAATAGATCAAATACTCAGTTTAATCAAAATCGTTAGAGCCGTTTTTGAGAAAATCGAAAAAAACTTAAAAAGTTATTAAATAAAGTACCCCCTCCCTTTGAGCAAATTTGATGAAATTTTTGCTGTCACATCGCGGGCATATACATACTCTAAATACCCAATTTCAAGTTCGCACGGTTTATAGTTTTTGAGCTAGTCTGTTCACACACACAGACACACAGACACACACACACAGACCATTTCGCGGTACTTGGTTATTTTTACTCAGGGGACCCCAAAACGTGTATTTCCGTTGAAAACCGGAAGTCGAAAATTTTCACGATCGCAATACTTCCACTTACTATATATTTCATATATTGGTAAGTGAAAGTAAAAATGTATCAACACTTGAATAAACTTTTATGGGAAAAACCTGATAACTAATAACATTCTAAATTATTAATCCATTTTGTCCCATAGATTGGTTTATGCATCATTAATATTAATATTTTCATTGATATTGTTAACAATATTACTTTCACTTACCTATATGGGACGTTCTTTTACAAACCGAACACCTTTCTGACCGACACATTTTAGATTTAACTGAAACTTTTTTTACGGGTTCTATATCGAAAAAAAAGAGATACGTGTAAAAGGATTTTTTTTTATTTTCGATATTTTGAAAAATAATCAAGATCGAAAATTCGTGAATTTGATGATTTATCGATAATGGCATATTTTTCAAAAAATCATAACTCCGGTTCTATTTAAGCTAAAAAATCTTTTTTTACTTTCACTTACCTATATATGAAATATATAGTAAGTGGAAGTATTGCGATCGTGAAAAATTTCGACTTCCGGTTTTCAACGGAAATACACGTTTTGGGGTCCCCTGAGTCGAAATAACCAAGTCCCGCGAAATGGTCTGTGTGTGTGTGTGTGTGTGTGTGTGTCTGTGTGTGTGTGTGTGTGTGTGTGTGAACAGACTAGCTCAAAAACTATAAACCGTGCGATCCTGAAATTGGGTATTTAGTGTAGGTATATGCCCGCGATGTGACAGCATAAATTTCATCAAAATTACTTAAAGGGAGGGGGTACTTTACTTAATAACTTTTTAGGTTTTTTTCGATTTTCTCAAAAACGGCTCTAACGATTTTGATTAAACTGAGTATTTGATCTATTTATATGCCCGAGATATGACTGTAAAAATTTCATCAAAATTGATTAACCGGAGGGGGGACTTTACTTAATAAATTTTGTAACATTTTTACGTGTTTTTTTTATTCACTCTAAATCGGCTTTAACGATTTTGATCAAACTGGGTATTTGATGTATTTATATGCCCGAGATATAACTGTAAAAATTTCATCAAAATTGATTAACCGGAGGGGGGACTTTACTTAATAAATTTTGTAACATTTTCACGTGTTTTTTTGATTTTCTCAAAAACGGCTCTAACGATTTTGATTAAACTTAGTATTTGATCTATTTATATGCCCGAGCTATGTCTGTAAAAATTTCATCAAAATTGATCAACCGAAGGGGGGACTTTACTTAATAAATTTTGTATCATTTTCACGGGGTTTTTTATTTACTCAAAAACGGCTTTAACGATTAATAAAAATAAGATATGAATGTAGAAAAATGTGTGACTTTGGGAAATGATATTTAACAAAACACATCAATTTCTTATCTAAGTAAGTTGGTAAGTGAAAGTTGTGTGTTGCGCGCACGCACCAGATTTTTTTTTTTATTTTGAAGGTAAAAAGACAAACTTTAAGAAAAAAATACTTTCAAAACAAATTGTCGAAAAATTCAAATTGTTATTAACAATTTCAATGTTTAAATCGGTTTTTAACAGTGGCGCCACCCATGAATCAACTTTTTACTATTTTTATCGTATTCTGCGTCAAATTTTCTATCGAAAACGCTTTTAAAATTGATGGAGAAGTTATTTTTACTGTAAGAAAAAAATTAATTAATTTAGCGCGGTACGTCACATCGACAACGTGGGTCACATTTCACGGCTCATATTCTTGTTTTACACCGTTTATCTCTTAAATACAAATAATTGTTTCATTTTTTTAATTAAAAAACATATTTTATTAGCCAAGAAGATGGGGAAAAATAGAAAAAATACATAAATAAAAATAAATAAAAAACATTGTTGAAAATAGAATTTTTTTATTAAGATTTCGATAATGCATTAGTTAATAAGAACAATATTTAGAATATAATAATAAATAAAATATTTAAAAATAAGACAATGTTTACATTTTCTGTTTAAAAAATTTTGCAATAACCTTTTTTTCGCAAGATGAAAACCGTTTTGCTTCCAATTGCTGTAAAGAAATCGGATTAATACAATGATATTTTAAAGTTCCTTTTATTGTTAAAGCTTTTTGGAAACGTTCGTACAATTGTTCATTAACTGTCCAATAACAACACGTTATATTCGGCAATGCTTCTGTTGCCCAGTAATTGATATTACACACACACAGACAGAATGAGTGACGCGAATTCATATGCAAAAAGACTAATCTTAAATATAACGTTTCCAAAAAGCTTTAACAATAAAAGGAACTTTAAAATATCATTGTATTAATCCGATTTCTTTACAGCAATTGGAAGCAAAACGGTTTTCATCTTGCGAAAAAAAGGTTATTGTAAAAATTTTTAAACAGAAAATGTAAACACTGTCTGATTTTTAAATATTGTATTTATTATTATATTCTAAATATTGTTCTTATTAACTAATGCATTATCGAAATCTTAATAAAAAAATTTCATTTTCAACAAAGTTTTTTATTTATTTTTATTTATGTATTTTTTCTATTTTTCCCATCTTCTTGGCTAATAAAATATGTTTTTTAATTAAAAAAATGAAACAATTATTTGTATTTAAGAGATAAACGGTGTAAAACAAGAATATGAGCCGTGAAATGTGACCCACGTTGTCGATGTGACGTACCGCGCTAAATTAATTAATTTTTTTCTTACAGTAAAAATAACTTCTCCATCAATTTTAAAAGCGTTTTCGATAGAAAATTTGACGCAGAATACGATAAAAATAGTAAAAAGTTGATTCATGGGTGGCGCCACTGTTAAAAACCGATTTAAACATTGAAATTGTTAATAACAATTTGAATTTTTCGACAATTTGTTTTGAAAGTATTTTTTTCTTAAAGTTTGTCTTTTTACCTTCAAAATAAAAAAAAAAAAAGATTTTTTAGCTTAAATAGAACCGGAGTTATGATTTTTTGAAAAATATGCCATTATCGATAAATCATCAAATTCACGAATTTTCGATCTTGATTATTTTTCAAAATATCGAAAATAAAAAAAAATCCTTTTACACGTATCTCTTTTTTTTCGATATAGAACCCGTAAAAAAAGTTTCAGTTAAATCTAAAATGTGTCGGTCAATTTTTGTCCAAATCTGTTCGGTTTGTAAAAGAATGTCCCATATATGAAATATATAGTAAGTGGAAGTATTGCGATCGTGAAAAATTTCGACTTCCGGTTTTCAACGGAAATACACGTTTTGGGGCCCCCTGAGTCGAAATGACCAAGTCCCGCGAAATGGTCTGTGTGTGTGTGTGTCTGTGTGTCTGTGTGTCTGTGTGTGTGTGTGTGAACAGACTAGCTCAAAAACTATAAACCATGGAAATCTGAAATTGGGTGTTTAGTGTAAGTATATGCCCGCGATGTGACAGCAAAAATTTCATCAAAATTGCTCAAAGGGAGGGGGCACTTTATTTAATAACTTTTTAGGTTTTTTTCGATTTTCTCAAAAACGGCTCTAACGATTTTGATTAAACTGAGTATTTCATCTATTTATATGCCCGAGATATGACTGTAAAAATTTCATCGAAATTGATCAAGCGGAGGGGGGACTTTACTTAATACATTTTGTATCATTTTCACGTGTTTTTTTTTATTTTTTCATAATCGACTTTAACGATTTTGATCAAACATGCCCGAGATATGATTGTAAAAATTTCATCAAAATTGATCAACCGGAGGGGGGACTTTACTTAATAAATTTTGTATCATTTTTACGTGTTTTTTTTTTATTTACACAAAAACGGTTTGAACGATTTTGATTAAACTGAGTATTTGATCTATTTATATGCCCGAGATATGACTGTAAAAATTTCATCAAAATTGATCAACCGGAGGGGGGACTTTACTTAATAAAGTTTGTAACATTTTTACGTGTTTTTACTTTCACTTACCTATATATGAAATATATAGTAAGTGGAAGTATTGCGATCGTGAAAAATTTCGACTTCCGGTTTTCAACGGAAATACACGTTTTGGGGCCCCCTGAGTCGAAATGACCAAGTCCCGCGAAATGGTCTGTGTGTGTGTGTGTCTGTGTGTCTGTGTGTCTGTGTGTCTGTGTGTGTGTGTGTGTGAACAGACTAGCTCAAAAACTATAAACCATGGGAATCTGAAATTGGGTATTTAGTGTAAGTATATGCCCGCGATGTGACAGCAAAAATTTCATCAAAATTGGTCAAAGGGAGGGGGCACTTTATTTAATAACTTTTTAGGTTTTTTTCGATTTTCTCAAAAACGGCTCTAACGATTTTGATTAAACTGAGTATTTCATCTATTTGTATGCCCGAGATATGACTGTAAAAATTTCATCAAAATTGATCAAGTGGAGGGGGGACTTTACTTAATAAATTTTGTATCATTTTTACGTATTTTTTTTATTTCCTCAAAAACGGTTTTAACGCTACAATGTACCTTTGTTTTTGCTTATATGGAGAAATTAACTGTCTCTCGTTACGCCTAAAAATGAGAAATGGCTAAATATGAGCTATGATAAAAATAAAGAAAACATATAGAGGAGAAAAAAAGAAAAATGTTAATAATATAAAGTCAACGAATAAAACTTTTTGAGCCCACGCATGCGGAGAACGCCTTTAATGACAGACCATTGTTCATGATTAAAGCCGTTCTGTTCATTTGAGAAGTGGCAATTAACAAAACGCATTAATTTCTAATCTAAGTAAGTTGGTAAGTGAAAGTTGTGTGTTGCGAGCACGCACCAGATTTTTTTTGTTTTTATTTGTGTTTTCAATTAATTCATATGATCCTAAACTATTTTTTCTACAGTCAAAAATAGTTTAAATTTTTTAAAGAATGTTAAAGATTTAAAACTCAAATATGCACACTTCAGAAATGTAAAATTTGAAAATTCACAATAAATAATTGGTGTTTCAAGAATATCTTGAAAAATCAGTTTTTAATATCAATCGTAATTCTATAATTTTTAATAAAATTAGAATGTCTATGCTTTACTAAAGGAATGTAATAAAAAAATATTTTAAAAAAAATTGAGGCTGATTTATTTATTTAATGTCCCAGACGTACGTTTCCGAAACATCGGGTTCACGCAGGGCATATGATTCTTAAATTAACCAATCATACATCTCTGACACATGTTTATATAGAGGTAAAAAGTTTAAATTTTAAATCGTTTAAAACCTTTCTGTGGACGACAAATGATGAAAATATAATTTATTCCTATTTTATAATGCGCTACACAGCATATAAATGTAAATTATATAACTTATGCTTAGTATACACCTCTTGTGACCGTCCGCTCCCGGTTCGATCTCGGTCTGGCACAATATTTTATAGAGAAATAGAAAGAAAGCATTCACACTATCGATCCAATCTCGCTCCAGCCCAATTAGTCTCAAAGAAAAATTATTTGAATGAGATGGAATTCCTTACACCATGTACCGATGAGTGTTCTTTATTCTTAAAAATATGCGGAACTTTAAAATTTTAGATGATTGATTTTAAAAAGAAAATGTATGCAATCAAGTACTATTTATTTCATGTATTTTATAAATATTAATCATTTATTTGACTTTTATTAATTTCATGATTTATTCATTTTAAAATTACTAAAATGTATGTACATACGTATTTAATGGAATGAATAACATAAGAATAGTTATAGAGTATTGTGAATAGAATTTTATTACAGCTATAAATTACATAAATTAAATACATTATTGTTATATTTATAAAAGAAAATACCATTAATTTTTATTTAAGGTGAATTGTTTATTGAGATCGTAAAAGTAAACTATGATTATAAGATTTCCAATTATGGCATAGTGATGAAAAAGATAATTAATTAATAAATAGACTAATTAATAAATTAATATTAAATTAATTAATAGATAATTAATAAAAATTATTTTTTCTATAATTTTCTTTTTTGAAGTATTACATTTACAGTTACTTTAATGACATAACTAATAATAATATTGTTAGTAACAATAAGTGAATAATCAATAATTCAACGAATGTTTTCCGCTGTAATTAATTGCAATTCTCTTATTAGAAGTATAACAGAATAGGAAAGAAAGGGCAGAAAGGGGAGGGTGTCGGTAGATATGAAGAGGTTGTGGGAAAGTGAGAGAACTTAAAAATTATTCCAATACCGGTGTAATTATTCCTGGAGACTGATTTTTCCTTCCTTTTTTCTCTGGCCTTTGTCTTTTATTAACCAGCTTAAACTATTTTCCGTTATTCGTCTTTTAAAAAAAAAGTTCGTAATGATCATTTCAAAGTTAAAACACCATAAATGACAAATTTCAGTTAACTATAAAAAATCTCCTATATGCAAATATTTAGTATAAATATTGCCGAGATAGTTATATACATACGAGTATATTGTTCGTAGAATATTCATTAAGAGTATTTCTTGTATTCTTGGAAATCGCTAAGTATAGATCAATTTTTTTTTCAAATGATAACTGTTCATTTCACCGTGTTTATAAAAGAACCTATGAGAATTTTAAGATTATCTAAGAGCTAAAAGCGTTGCTAATGAAAGATTTAAGGTTAGATCACTGTAAGTAAAAAAAAAAAAATCTAAACATCAGATAATTTCCACTGATGTTTGGTGAAGAAAATTGCTCTTCACAGTGATTGTTAAGTAACTGTCTAGGGCTTTACGCCTTAAGCATCAATGCGGTAAGTTTTAGGGGATACTATCCCTGTCTCAATTTTTTGTTGTCCAGTTTAGCTAGAATTTTTCTTTTATTTTACGATTAATCCTGACGAACTTGGACCGCAAACTTATGAAAACACGATTCAACATTTTTACATACTTATTGGAGTGAGATCTTCTTTTGTTTATCCACCAAACATCCTCTCCGTGGTATCTATCCGCTAGCTTCTTTTTCGGCACAAAAAGATGGGCCAATATCAGAATGTGGGCAGGACTCTCGTCATCTCAAGTATATCCGCCTCCAAGAATCACTTTTTCTCACCTTTTTTAAAAATCCTAACTCAAACGTGTCAGGAGCCACGAGAGAAGCACTAAAGTCTTAGCATTTGAGAGGTAAAATTTACTTTCTGCACATTCTTCGTCTCTAATTGGCTTGGAGGTAGTTAGTTATCTAGAAAGAAAGTTTTGATCTCGATTGTCAGAGATGATTGTTGGATTTGATTAAGGCAGATTTGGAAAATCATCTAAGAATTTCATTAAGGAAAAAAATTCCTCTTTCATTTGTGAAAACATTGATTTTTAATTAATATAATTTTATGAATAAATTAACCATATCATTCATTAAATTAAGTTGATAAGTAGTACTGTAAGAACATGCAGCTCGGTTTTGATAACCTGTTTCAGGTAGAACATACTGATAAGGATATCTCATATCGTCATGTGTTATATTCTGAATTTAATTAATATGTATTTTGGCAAAAGATTAATTTGGTACATTTTTGCTAACTGTCTGTTGTGATTGTACTAAACCCTATTATAGAATATTCCGATTATATTCTTAATTAGTTTCTTTTACATGTGTGTTATTTATATTTAATCTCGCCTCCGCTGAAATAATCCAGTAAGTGCTAAATGAATGGGTCATTGATACCTACTATAGTAAAATATGAGATGTAAAAAATAAAAACTTTAACCCTACTAAATTCTTAAACCAAACTATTTTAAATATAGCGTAAAGTTCTATATTAAATCCCGTTGGATTAGCTGAAATGTTTTTATCTTATACAAATAGTGCACGTACCAGTTGTGTTGATCTCAACCCTGAGTTAAACACAAAAAACTGACAATGATAAAAATCGTTGGAATTTGAACATTTCAAGTAACGATGTGGTTTTGAGACTTGTATTTTTCAAAAATCACATCTCCCAAGCTTTCATAATTAACTAAAATATTTTTTAAAACACGTTAATTTGTCACAAGCTATAACGTTTTGTATTCTCATGGAAGTTTACCCAATTTTACCTTGAAAAAATAGATCTTCCTTCTTTTAAGAGTTGGCTCTGCTCTATCATCTTATCAATTATGTTGGCATTTAGCAATCATTAAGTCAGTCATGATATAATTTAATTTTTTCAAATTGTAACTATGGGTGGAAAATTGGGTATATAAGTTAAATAGCGGGGATAATGAGAATGGTTCGTATAGCTAGAGCTCGCTTGCCCCCTGTCCTCTCAGATATTGCGCTCTCGGATCGATTCCGCAGCACAGCCTCAACCAGCAATAAATTTCACACCTCCTTTTCTCTATCAGAAATGCTATAATTATATCTGTGCATACATTTCATATGCTATGACACACTCATAAATACATGTATGTATTTATGCCTATAATATCTTAATCAGAAATAATGAAAACTTTTATAAATAATGCTTTTTCATAAATACTATCAGCAATTGTAAATGGTATGAGGAAAACCACATTATGTTTTTTTGTTTAACGTCCATTAATCCATAGCATTAAAGTCCATGCTACTAAGGCTAATCGGACGATGCTACAGTGGGAGTCCTAAAAAGCCACATTAATTAAACCATCTAAATTAGTTGAAAAAATTCTTCTAGGGGTACCGAGCTTGTTTGAGTGCGACGCTCAAGTAGGTATCGTTGTGTCTTGTGGTGCAGCACAGTGCAAAAAGCTTTGGACCATGAATGAATATTATAGGATATACTGTTCTAATTATGGAGTTCGGGAGGTTGGGAATAATGTTTGACTGAGTTAGAGCCAAATAACTTGGAAATTCACAAAAATTGAGAAACAGGTTATTTATAACAAAATCGGTTAGCTGGTAAAAAACTTATTTTTTCTGTAATCGTTGAATAATGGTAAAATTACTAAACTGAAATGAGTGAAGAAAGTGAAACATTTTGCAATAGAGAGAAGAAAGTGATTACTTTCTTCACAAGTGAAGAAAGTGCATTGCCTTCTTAATTAGTAATAAGTATAAATTAAAAAATAATTTGAAGTTGGAAATTAAATGCTTTTAAATGTTTCTTAACATTGTAAGAATTTATTTTAACAAAATAAATTGAAATTTGAATGAATTATTGGTGGAAATAATCAATATATTTTAAAATTTAAATATAATAATAATTACCTTCCTTGTTTATAACCTGCACTTGTTTATAACTGCAATACTTCACAACCATGCTTATAACCTACCAACAACATACCATAATCTTTACAACATCCTAATTTTGTTCATATTCTGGTTAGATCTGATCATTTATTACACGATTACAGAAAAAATTTAATATTACACTCGTGAAAAAAGTAGAATTTACAACTCTCGTGAAATTACCACACTCGCTTCGCTCGAGTGGGTAAACGTTTCACTCGAGTTGTAAAATGATCTACTTTCGTCACTTGTATAATAAATAACTATTTTCAAACTAGAATTGAAACTAAACAAATTATAAATAGTAACAGTGCCTATAAACATTGAATACTTTATTTATTTTTTTAATAAATACTATCAAATTATGACAAGATATTAAACACTGGATAAATTTATTTATATTATTAAATTTATTCATGTTGAAACTAATATTTTCTATGGAATATAGTGTAAAAATTGATACAATCAGAACGGCTCATCGAATAACCTTGGGCCCGAGTTGGTTATGAAGTAAGAATTAAAATGACCCATTTCACTTAAAAAAAAAAAAGAAAATTGTATATTTTCACTGTATGTGTATACATATATTTCATTCACTGAATGAAACACGCAGACCTCCGCAGATGATATTTGATTTAAAAAATATAATCTATCAATTAAAATAAAATTCCTACTCTACTAAATGAGAAATTTAGAGGCCACAACTATTGATTTTTTCAAACATATCATAGTTTTTTTTTGCAATAGTATGATCAAATATATGTAAAAACTATAAATAATGATCATTGAAAAATATAGGAAAATTTTAAATGCAACTGATGAAAATAAAAAAATAATAAAACATGAACTGATTTTTGTCAACTCGTCAAAGCATTTGTGGTGCTACTGATTCACTAAATGGGCTGAATTTTATTTGTCTTAATTTATTTCTTACGTCTATATAGAATATTTATTTTATTCTGCTCTAAACTTTTCTAAAGCTTGCATCTCAATTATGCGAATATCGGCCACCACAATTGCTTTAGGTATAAACTAATCATTTTATAAAAAACATTTCAGGAAAAATCCATCATTAGTAGATATCCAAAAATTATGATAAAAAAAGCTCTCTCACTTACTTGTTTTTTTATCCAAGTAAGACCGCTTGAAAAAGCCAATTCTTCAAAGAGTGCTTTTGAATTGATTCAAACAAAAGCCACCGAGAACAGCTGAATCAACATAGGACCCTTTCAGAAAGTCCGAATTAAATCGTGGATGCGCAGGTCTACCGAAGGATGCTTTGGAGCAGAGAGCTTAACTTTTAGAGGTATACCTCCAACGGTTAAAGGTCACACTTTACTGATAGGAGAGGTATTTATCGTTCAAAGGCTCACTTTAAAGGAGTTTTAGCCTTTTTAATAACCCAGAAAGGGAATTTTTTAGAATACTAGGTGAAATATTCCACCAAGGACCTTCTCTTCCGCTTAAAGAATGTATGAATAAAATAACCTGGTCATTAGGTATTATCTTCTCCTAATGGGTATTCAAAGTTGATCAAATCATTAATTGGGATGTCTAAAATATTTATTATTAAAATATATGTTAAATTAGAGAAAAACCGTAAGAAAATAAATAAAATATTTTGTGGTCAAATACCCAAGATGTAAAAAAAAAACTGTTTGATGTAATATATAACGATCTATAAATTTAGATATGTATATAAGCAAAATAGTAATTTTATTTCATACCAACTAAACCCAGCCAAGCATTGCTGTGGGTTAGTCTAATAGGAAATATGTAAATGTATTCTGGATATGGAAATCTTTAAATTTCTGTGGAATAGGGAAGGATTATAAATTATTTAACGAATTTATTTAATTTCTATATCTGATCTTAGTTAAAAACTTATCTACTGAATTTCTAAGAATCG
Source organism: Aelia acuminata (assembly GCA_911387785.2). NCBI lineage: Eukaryota > Metazoa > Arthropoda > Insecta > Hemiptera > Pentatomidae > Aelia > Aelia acuminata. The sequence continues at coordinate 140,089,374 of OU426978.1, read as the reverse complement.
TAGAAAAATCTGTAAATAAAAAAAGAAAAAAAAAAGCTTTCTGATTTTTGATGTAAAAAACATCAAAACTTTTAATTGCATTTAATTTTATTTATTTATATTTATTAAATTTATTGATTAAACTTTTATTTTATTGCATTTTTATATCTAAGATAATATATAATTTTATTTGTAGTATTGCTGTCTGCTGTTAATATTAAGCAATGAAATACACTGACTGATGTCTTTGTCATCGGATGGGAAGCCGTATGAGATGATGACGGAAGACCTGCACGAAAGAAGGATTATCTGTTTAAAGGGGTTAATTTCCCTTTAAATAGATTATTTATTCCCCTTTTTACAAAGTGAACTACAAACTGAATAATATATGAGCCTTGAAATAATATTTTACTAAATGAAAGAAAAAAAAAACGCTTTTTTATTTTATTTTTTAAATTGCGTTTTAGATCTAAATGGAACCAAAACGAAAAGTGCAATCTTCAAGGAATTGAAATGAAAAAGTATTTTTCATTGAATAATTCAGTTATTGATTAATCTCGTCCCTCTTTATTTTGTCTACAAATGAGCATATTTTTTTTAAAGGCGTAATTTCCCTGTTATTGGAAATAAATATGGAAAAATTAAAACGTTTTTAAAAAAAAAAAATGGAAAAAATTGGAATAAGTATATGTATTTTAGTGAATTAGGAACCACTGTCATCACTACTTCATTCAGTGGTGTACTCCTATAGGGGGAGTGAAGTTGTCTCCACTTACTTTTGGGACTCCATTTACTTTACTTGTAGATAACAAACAAATAAAAATGTTTATTAAATTTAAATACGAACTGGTTACTATGCCAGCCAGAGTCCTCGTATCAATCTTTTATATATTACACACTGTTTTTTTGTCGGTACGCCATAACATTTTGACACTTGATCACGCTCTAAATAAATAAGTGATTGTTTTACTCCTCTCCAGGTCGGAAAAATATCCAGATCCCCCAGAATTAAAAAAATTATTAAATGAAAATAGGACTAATAGTTACAAAGTTACATAAAATTGTAAAGATTAATTGAATAATCTTCGAACGTTTTTTAATTTTTTGCTCATAACTCGAAAAAGTTATGAGAAAGAAAAAGAGAAAATAGAGGGCATAAAATTTCGCGTCGACTGAGTTACTCGGTGTTAAAATCGGTGAAGTGGTTTCGCTAAAACCTAGATCAATTATCCGCAATATTTGCCATTTTAGCGGAAAAATGAATTATGCTCGTGTGCTAAAGCCTCCATTTGAAAATGGATAATCCAATTAAGAAAGAAATGTTACCTACAATAGTTGTAGAATATCCAATTCTGTGTAAAATGAGTTCCTTGATTCTAAAATTAGTCCATTCATGTGGAGACAAAATAATTAAACGTGAACGCTTTTAGCGCTTAGTGGCTTAAAATCCCGGGAATATTTGGATTTTGTTTTCAGTTATGCATATGAATCTGCAAAGACAGATCACAGAGTATTGCTTTATCTTTACTACAATAGGGTATTTTACTGCATATAGAATGATACATTAAAAGTTTACATCGGTTTTATGGTTTAACTGGGTTTAGAACATACACCTATAACTCAAAAACTGCTAGTTTAAATGAAAAATGTTTTAGATAAAAGTTGCAGAGCATCAAATTTAGCATGAAAAAAGTTCCATACATGTAACATTAGATAACTCCTGCGTGGAAATACCAATTGAAATAAATTCGAAAATTTCGATTTTTTTTTTTTTTTTCGACACACTTGGTCTATGTAATGAATACTGTGGGCCTTTCTTCAAATCAGACACTTTTTTGGCCCTCAGCTCCCGGGCTAATAAAGTTATAAGGTCATTCATTAATATGATATACGAATTATTCCTATGGGATAATAGTATCCTAGTGGATATATATAAGAGTTGTTCTTTATGGATGCAATTATTTTTTTTTTTATAATTTTTTTTTTTTAGTAGCGACACGAGAATGTAATTTTTCCTTTGCATTGTATTTTAAACTATCGTAAATAGTTCCAGTTATCGAAGTTAAATCCAGGATACTGTTTTTTTACTATATTAATTATTTTCCTATTTATTATTATTATTTTTCTGTGCTATCTATCTTGACTTTCAGTAACACAGATGTTATATTTTTATTTTTATTTTTGGTAAAAACATTTATTTCTTTTTAAACTTATCTTTGAATAAAGAAATAATATCTATTTAAGGGGAAGCATCCCCATGGAGGCGGTGATTACCGCGAGGCTTATCAGGGAAGTGGTGGTGGGGGGTCGAAGGGTGAAGCCACGGCAGCCGGTGCCCTCACTCTGGCAGACGTCGCCGGTCCGAGCTCACTGTTGGGGTCTGTTCTGGTGAGTACCGCTATTATCTTATCATTAAATGATTTATTATTACCAGGATTATACAATAAAAATTTTAATTCTAATTAAAAAACTTAGCACATTTTGATCAGACCAGAATTTGAGAAATGAAAAAAATCACTTCATGATACCTGAAATTATTATTTATTTAGTGTTTATGAAATTCTTCAAGAATCATTCTGTGGGATTCTATAAGAATATATGTATAAATATAATAAAGCATAATCGAAATTCGTAGTAGTAGCTGATTTGATGAGTTGCATGATGTATGAATTAAACCTGGTCAAATGCAAATTGATCAAAAAAATATACTTTGATGAAAGCCTCTTATGTTATGCAATCCATCCGGTATTCATTAAGTTGTTTATTCATTATAAATTTCATTTTTTTTTTTAAATAATTGATCAAATAAATAATTTTTTTATTTATATTTTTCAGGTTTTTGAAGAAAATGGTAAGGTTTTTCAATCACACCAGTACATTACTATCTAAAATAATAACAACAGAACCGATTTAATTATAAAATATTTTCCATATAGGTATCCCAGTATTTAATAAAAGATTAAAGATCTCATCTCAGGATCACATAAAATTTGTGAGATATGGATTTTTAATATTTCTCTTTGAAACAAAATAAAAAAAATTGATTTAACCTTAAGTTTTAAATTAATTCTGTTCTAAATATGTGGAATACATATATCCTATTCTGTAATATATATTTATATAAAAAGGAGATAAGTGTTGCTGAGTGTTTGATGCACTGCAGGGGTAGAGTTTCCATACGAAAAGCGATGGGACGGTAAGGAGTCCCTAGTGATTCGGGCTGCTTTTCCTTAACCCTCTTCAAGTAAATAGAGTATTGCATTTTTTTTTGTAGATGTACTGTTGTTTTTCTCTCTACGTCTATTTGATGAAAATGTCAATATTTTATATGTAATGCGATATTAAATGTTCATCACCTCGTTTTTAGCGCACTTATAAACAAAAAAAAAAACTGTACATCGAAAGAATCAATACCATAAAGTCTTTTAAATTCTTATAAGGATGATATTACATAAGATAAGAGATACTGCGTTTTAATAATATGAAATTGTATTAGTAAATACGATTGCTCACTTTATTAAAAAAATATAATATCTCATAATTAGCTATTATGTTCATATGACTTTTTTTTCAAGAAACAAATAGTACGCAAAGTCGGCTTCTAAAAGTTAAGAAAAAAAAAACTGATAGTCAAATTTTAAATAAAGCAGGATTTATTTATGAGTTTCACAGTTAAAACTTTAATTTCTACTCTTTCGCTTTGAAAAATGGAAAAATAATTATGTTTAAACATAGCTATTTCTTATTACATTTTTAGTGTTTAACCGAACCTAAAATGATGGGAACTTTTGTGTCAAAAATTCAAAAAACAGCTAGACAGATTTTTATAATATAATTGTTGCATTTGTTCTCAACCCTAAATAGCATTAACTATAAGTATTATGACATCGGGAAAATGGCGGAAGGATTATGATAATATTTTTATAATAATTTTTAAGAATTATTTGAATTCATGAAAGTAAGATGAAGTTAGAAAAACACATGTCAATCTCGGGTTTTGTAGTAGTATATGCAGGTTAATTCTACATACATATTATGATGAATAGGTTTTGTGTGTGTAGAGCGAAAATGTTTTATTTTTTCCCGATATTATTATTGTTTATCCGATAACTACAAATTTTGGCTCACTGGTTTTAACACATTTATTTAAAAATATAACTGTCAGTAAATCCAATTCTATCTATTTACCAATCTAACTAATAAGTTGGAACTCTTTGGAGCCAAATTAAGCTGACCATTAGCTAAACCTCCAGTTGCGGCTCAACTGGGAATAGTCACTTTTAATAAAAGTTATTCATGGGGTCAATCTTTCAAGTCACTTTTGGGTAATCAATCCCATAAAAGTCTTTTATGTTGTCTTTATTTCATAGCTGCTTCGTAATGCTAATCAGCTCCCGTGATGTTGTACTAGATACCGACATTACGTAACTTGACTTCCGATGTGACTCCATTAGAAAACAGCCGAACAATTAGAAAGCGTTAACTTTTTGTAAAAAATCTAATCGACCGTTAGGAAAGTTAACGATAAACAGTCTTCAGATGGTAATGATTATACCTTTCTAATTTACAATTTGAGATAATGGCTGATACTAGAACATCGTTATTGTTAGTGTATAACAATAAGGATGAATACAATATTGTATAACAATAAACTAGACAAAAACAACTTCAAAGTGATTTTGTAATTGTTTTTTCCTTGTTTTGGGGGTTTAAGTTATATAGCCTAGAGGTAATCAATACCTTAAATTTAGTAATGTTGTCAAATTCACTAGTTTCTGACTAAATTTTCGATCGGAGTGCTATAAATCTAATTAATTACGATTTCTTTTTTTCGACTGTATTTGATCATTTTCCCGAAATGGATAATCCTATAAAGAATCCAACCCGCGTTACGGTCATAGAATTTTTGGGATATGAATGCTCATGGTCTCAAAAGATGAATAAATAATAAAATCCAAATATGATAGAAATCCCTATCGGTTAGATTTCTACTTCAAATAAAGAATATAAATACCTCAGGTTTTTATAAAGAAGGAATCTCTTCTATCTTCTATTATTTATTTTATTCACCCAACGTTTCGGGCTTCTGGGATCTTCTTGGGTGATCTGTTGAACATATTCAATATTCCACAAACATTTGCTTTCAATAATAATATTATTCTATGTGAAATACATACGTCATTCCTTACTTCATAATAATTAACATTTATCACATTTTTCAGTGGTTGTGGGACCATTTCAGTGTCAATCATTTTTCTATAGGGCCATTGAAATGGTAGTTATGTATATATCGATGGTTTCGAACATATCCGATTACCAATTTGAAATAATGACATTTTAGTTCTTGAAAGCGTCATAACCGTTCAAAAAACTTGAGTGTTATATTTCGTTCAGTTATATTTAAAATATAAATAATTTCAACAATGCCATTTTTTCAATAATTACACTATTATACCTATTACTATAATGTTAATGTTAATACACTATTATACCCAGATACAACCATGTATGATCCTAAAGCAAATGTAATCGAATAAGAGTATAACTGAAAAACAACAAAGGTTTGCAAATAATAGACCTTTTATCGTTGATCCAATCTCTCTCTCTTTTTTAAAATGTAATTTAATGAATTTTACGACAAACATTTCTAGAAATATGGCAGTTATCAGAAAATAAAATTTCAGGAATAACCATGAATAAAAACTACTCATTGGTAGCACTCAACTAACACTCTTACCGTAGAAGGTCTCGAGGCATATTCGTTCCAGAGACTTAGGAGGGTTGTATGGAATAGAGGGTGAAGCGAGGGTAGAAACAAGATGGATCAGGAGTTTATTGTAAAAGGACTGGTATCTGGATTGGGCCAATTCGGCGATATATGGAACATTAAAAGTCTTTACGAATGAGATTATTTGTGACGAAATAAGGAGCAACACTTCTTTAAACTCAAGCATTATGCTCATATAAATATTGAATTTCTTTGACTGTTAGTGCTACTTTGTTGCTTGCATAGATAAATCCGATCATAATTCACAAATAACTACTCCATCAGAAGTGAATTCAGCAACTATTTGTTAAAAGCAGAAAGTAACCTGTCGCAAATATATGTCTCTTAGAAACTTTGAAGTCCTGATGAAGCCACAATTAAGAAATCATGTCAGCAACAATGATTGCGAATAGAAGATACATTTTTTTTTCTTAGTCAATGTATTTAACTTAAAATAATAAATCAAACTTAAATAAACTGAAAATTTCAAAAAACCAATACCATTGCCACCCATGGAGTTAATTTCATTGCCATTTTGTAAATGTTGAGGATTATCAAACAATTTTTGTTACAATAAATCTGGTTATTGTTGAAGCTATGTTAATGATGGTTTTCTCTATTCACTAGTCATTAGTTTACAATTATCACACATAACAAAATATCAATCCAATTTCATTATTAGGCCATCAATTTTTCATCCTGTTCGCAATATCCCTAAATAATATTAATAATTGCTTCTAAATTATTCAAATAATTTTTATAAAAACTGGCTTTTCAAGTGCTACGAATTTAAATGAGAATAAATTATGTTTAAGGACAAACCTTTTAAATTAAAATACGAGCTCAATGGAACATATTCCATTGTACATAATGAACCCTGCAGACATCCGACCCTTTAGGGAAATTTATTTGACAACAATTTCCATTAAAACGTATATTATCATATTATACCATGCAGAAAAATGGCTTAGCTTTAGTCGATTTAAAAAATACATGTTTCGAAATATATCACGTGACATATTTAATCCTATTCCGAAAATAAATATCTTAAGGAATCCAATCCATGTGTTTTTTTCATCCTATCTACCAAATGAAGAGAAAGTTTGTGTTCATGTAGAATTGGATAATCAAAATACCATGTTATCAAACTTCCAGTAACATTTTACGCTTTAGGTAAAGAGAAAAACGACTTGTTAACGTGTTTCATTTTAACCACTTTCAAATAATTTTTAAAAAGATTTTTCTGGAAAATCCTATTTCAATCCTTCCCAGGACAGAATGATTAGATTAGCTTTGGTTATTTCAAAACTCATCCGTTATGCAAAACTGAAACGAAAAATCGAGTTTACATGGACCGTACACCATACTAAATCTCTTACATGCTCGAAAAAAAAAAAGAAAAAAAAAAAAAATACAACCCATTCTAAATATAAAACAAGACTATCTTGGTTTTTCGACAACACTCTGAATTTTTTTTTTTTTTATTTACCCTGATGGTTTTAAATCTGAAAATTCGACGGCTTCCTCTTTTATGACCCGCGACTCAGCCTATAAATTTAAATTACATAACTTAAGCTCAATATACACCTCTGAACTCTTTGCGACCGTCTCAGCCTCTTTCGCCTGGGCATGAATATATAATTCAGGAGACTAACGTCATAATTTTAGACTCATTTTATTATTAATGTGTAAAAAATGCATTTAGTGGACACAGAAATTTTAATTTAATACTGATCTGAGAGTTACTTACATGACTCTAAGCAAAAACAACCGTACAATATAAACTAGCTAATAGGTCACAAATATTTTATATTTTCATTTTCCTTTTTTTTTTTTTTTAAATTACAAATTTATTTTTAAAAAACAAAATGCTATTTTAAATAATCTTTTTTAAAATAGTAATTAAAATACTTTTTGCTCAGTTCTGATCCAAATCACCCGAACGTTACAGGAATGATAGTGTGTTTTAGAAGATCCGTGATGTGTCCCCAATTTCCTTTCTTTATTCTTTATATTTTCAAAAAGGGCAAATGCACCTCCAAGTGGATTCTATTCAGTGTCTCTTTGATGAGCTGAATGATTGGGGCCCCATGTTTATTTCAGGTCGGAAGAAAAAACGGAGGGAGGTTGGCAGAATGTCAAGATAGGATTTATTTAAGAACTGATTTATTACAATTTTCTATATCCAATGTTTTCAGGAACCGTATCAGGGCTACTGAGTATCTATTTCTAAGCTTAATAGTAGCAGAACTCACGGAAGCCGAAAAGTTTTGGAAATAGTGCATGAAATTGGTTTCATCTTTCTTCAATATTTTCTTAGTTAACAACTAAAATAACCTGAACTGTTTTTTTATTTTATTTTAATAAACAACAATGTCAAAACCACAAATCACTCTTTCGAGTTTTAGAAAAATTATCCCACTATACCTTTCAGGTACAAAATGTACTTTGTATATACGTATTTGAAAATTAAATGAATGGAAAATTGCAGATTAAAATTTAAATTTAATTCATTGTATGATTTTACTGAGAAAAGAAAATTTCTGTCGTCTTGGGGGGGGGGGGCAGATTGTTCATGATGTTGCAATGATAAAAATATTAAACTGAATTATACTGACGTTCACGGTCGAAAAAATTAGAGAATATAAATTAATCACGAATGGGTGGCGGGATGGCCGAGTGGGCAAAGGCGTAAGAAAATACGCGTTGCCCATGGCAACATATAATTGGGAACCTGAAAGTAGCACGTTCAAAACCCGGAGCCAGGGGAAATTTAACAATACTCGGCTACAATCCCCCACCCTCTCCCCTGGCCCGGGAAACCCCGTATAGCCTAAACGGCGAGGAAGGGGAGGAACAAAAAAAAAAAATTATAAAATATTTATTTATATATTAAAATTTACCATACTACCCTGCGGCTCATTGTGCTAGTTTTGTATCCAAGTGAAGCCACTTAAAAATTGGAATGCTTAGTTTTTATAGTGTCATATAATGCTTATATTATTTTTAAAACTAAAGTATATTGGTGTAAGTATATTATGTACTTAATGTTGCACATGTTGACATTTAATGTAATTTAGTGCTGTAATTCATGTGTCATTGGTGAGTGGTACCAGACCTCTAACATGTGGTATGAACTAACCTTTATCTTCTCACATTTTGGAAACATTTTTATTTTTATTTTCACTAACAATCATCGAAATTACAATCGTTTCGTCACATCAGAGGAATAAAAGAAATATGATAAATATGTATGAATTAATTACTCAATATTCATTTTGGACAGGAATGGGGAGCCTATTTAGTGGGTAATCGAGATGGACAGGTGGACCATGCATCCTGCGGTTCTGCTCTGTTGGCTACGACCCACATTCCTTAACTTCGATTTTCTCCGACTCCAGGGTTGATACAGAAAACCCACGGGACATATAGCAGCGGTCGCCTGGAGAACAACCAGGATTCCTATCTTTTTCCCATCGAACTGCATTACATCACTTCGTCGATTATTCCACGTTCCCCGCTTACCTAACCTGACAGCTAATTAAAGTGCAGGATGCTTCCTTCATTCATGTAATCGGCTTTTTAATTATGAAAATCTACTTTCTGTATTCAGTAGGATTGCTTACAAAGTAGTGGATTGGATATATTTACATCCATTTCGGGGAAACCCAAAAAAGAATGTATCGTAATAAAAAAAAATATACTATTATTCATTCTTTATGGTATTAAGTATACCAGAAGATAGACGAGAGATTAAAGAAATAGACAAATTCTTTGTCCTGTTAATTGGTGTAACGATTGACGTACGTTACCAGTTAAAGAAAGTTTGAGATTAATCATATGTTCCTTCCTTGGCTATTTACATTGTTTTATAATTTGCGTGATTCTAAATGCAAATCGAGAAAAAAGAAAGAAAAGATAATAGCGTCATGATGGATCAATCAGGATAATTACATGTTACGTATCATTTAGTTTATAGCCCTTTGACGCATATGAATGCATTAAAGAGCACATGTGTCATGCACAAGCTGTGCATGATATGAGCTTTCTGATATTTTGAAAAATAATTTAGTGAAAAAAGTAAATGAATAGTCATTATTGTGAGGTTTATATTTTTATTAATATTGTTCTGTTATTTTTTTTTTTTTTTTTCTTCATTTCAATATTCCTGTCCAGTGTATCTTTGGTGAAATGCTTGGTTTGGTCTGTCCCATCTTTTTATGTTATACGGGATTTTACCGGGCCTGGTGAGAGGGCGGGGGATTAATGCTGAAATGCTTCTAATATATGATGCCGCTAAAATCCAATAAGAAAGGGTTCATATTGGATTGACCTGCTGATTACTAATACCACACATAAGATAGGTGCCACAAAATAATACCACTTCGTATGAATTGCGTGTATAGACTTTTAGTTGTTTCTAATATTATTTTTTAAGATTTAACAGTAAAACAATAATTAAGTTAAATTGAATAAATTTTATTCAATTAAAAATCACTTACGAAAAAAATAAAATAATAGTTTGTCCTTAATACATTTCATTTTATACATAAGCATAAATAAAATAACGTTGATCCCAAATTTATCTGTACCTCTTGTAACTAAGGAACATCAATAACATTCGTATTTAAAGTTTTTAAAATAAATAAGTTGTCTAAATTTTAGTAATTTCGCCAGTGATCTCCAACCAATACCAGAAATTTGATTTGATAACATTTAACTTGTCATACATTATTTTTGCTTAATTAATTTTTAATGTTATCCATACCTTTTTATATATCAAGAGGATATTTAAAAATAACATAAAAATCCAAATCGTTATATTTGGAAAATAAAAAAGAAACATGAGGCGTTGATGACTCGAAATGTTTAACGCCTAAAGTAAAAACAAACAAACAATTTTATTTATGAAAGTACATATAATAAAAAATACGGTATCCGATACTTTTACATATAATATATAATATAATATAATATAACATATAATCAAATATACGGGTAATCGAAGTTTTGTTAAAAATATGTGTATAGGAATGAAACACTGACAAAGTCGCAAAAGAATGATTTGCCTATTATAATTTATTTTAGTCCATTGCTCGGAGCACTGTGCGACTCCGGGTTTTGTATATAACCCGGTTATCACTTAAGTCGTCAGAGGTAACGATTATTTGCTAACCCGTTCTGCCAACTCGTTACCGATCCAAAACCATGATTTATCTCATTTTTCTCTTATTAATACTCTATGAAATCAGAATAATTTTCTTGACTGACTTTTTTTTTTATTCCTTTCTGTTTTTTAAGTTCTTAATTTATAAAAGCTAAAAGTTCTTCTAGCAATAATTAGTCCCCGTAATTATGTAAATAGGACGGACGATGTTAACTTTATCGATATTTTCTAATCTTATATTTTCAAAAGCTTCTAATTTCCTCTTATCTGATCGCTATGATGTTACTTAACTAAAACATCATGAACATCTTTTATCTGATTGAAATATACTTTGAGTTTCTCATCAACTTATTATTTTTTTTATTTTTTTTCTTCTATAACGAAGTAAAATGTGGATCTAGATTAGATTCTGGACAATATAAAGTCACATTAGCAATGCTATTAAATGGCTTATTAAATATAGCAATTCTATATTAAATAAGCCATTGCTCAATTTAATATTCAGTAAAGATTTTATGAAAAATACAAAATAATGAAACTGTGGATCAGAAACAAATAAATAAAAAACAAAAGTGTGGTAGGAGCAGGTATGTAACATGAAAATCAATTTATTATTAATGGAAAGAAATCTTATTGTATATTTCGCGATTACATTATTATTATTATTATTATTATTATTATTATTATTATTATTATTATTATATTATTATTAATGAATAATCCAAAGTTGAGTTTTTATTTATAAGGTTTTATAATTTAAGATTCAGTTTTATTTGTTAACCGACTTCGAAAGAGGAGTTACTCAATGCGATACGCACGTTGTTATTTTAATAAATAAGTATTATTATTTACAAAATATTATTTAAAAAATTTAAAAATAATACTATTATTTTTGGACTATTTAATTAGAAGATTTTATGAAAATAAAATTCTCGGCCGAGGTGGAATCTTTTATTTTCTAATGGAATAGTTTAAAAATTATAAATTAATTATCTAACAGATAATCATTGATTAAATAATAAGTAGTATTATTATTTAATAATTAAGTAGCGTCTATATAAAATTAAAAAAAAATAAGCTGTACCAATTTACTTTTGATATTTTATGTTAAATTTACAGTTAGATAAAAGATTTTAATTGGATTTATATTTAACATTAGAATCAGGATGGTATTGAAGGTTTTTTTCAGCACATCCTCCTTATATGTATTAATATTAAAGCTTTATACTATCGAAAAAGCTTTATACTATTGAACGTATGAGAACAAAGATGCTCAAATCTTTTTGGTTTATTTACACATTTTTTCGAACATAACTTTAAGTGCACCGTTAAGTTGGCTTTGAGATCTCAACAAGTTGGCAGCAAGTTTAGCTTAGTACCCGCAGGCTACCTCAACTCTCTAGTCCCGATCCATGATAGCCGTTCAACTTGCAGATATTTGTGCTGAGCAGACTACAGCTTTGGAATCGAGAAAGGTCGCAAGGAGAACACATGCTACTCTATTCTTTCTTGTAATGTCCCCGATCCTATACACATTTTATTATATAAATGTTTGAAAGACCAGAAAGTGTTGCTGCTCGGTACTTTCACTCCACATTTATCTCGACATATTTTGAAAATGATAAAGAATACAAAAAATTAAATTAAATTAAGAACACTGTTAGGTTGTTGGGTTTATTTAAAATACTGAAAGCCACCGGTAAAAAAATCAACACACAACTTTCACTTTTCAACCTGATAAAAGTATAAATCGATGTTTTTTGTTCATTGTGTTAACGCTATTTAGCAACTTCACAAGAAACAGCTTTTATCGCATATGTTTGCTTTTTTTTGTTTGTTATTCTATATAAGTTATAGAGTATTAAATTATTTCAACTTGACTGTACTCAGTGCTTTTTAGCTGTATTATTATTCAATTTTTTTATTTTTTTATTTTTAAAATGAATATAAAAACTAAATCCTTACTTGATGAATAATTAAGTTTTATAGCGTTCTTTGTAAATGTTTTACACTGTTACGGCTTATAGTATAATGAAGTCTGAATTTCATCTTTTCATATATGATATGAAATGATAACTTTTCCTAACTATGATGACTTTTCAGGAACCGACAAAGATTAATGTTCTATTAAGGCCGGTTCACATTATATTTGTATTTCATGAAAAAAAATCTATCATCAAATGAAATTTTTTAAACTAAAATAAAAATATTAAAGATTAACTTTATTTTTTTATCATATGTTGTTCATTCCAAAAATCAGCTTCAAACATTGTTTTTCACCCATAATGAAGAACTATGATTTTTTTCCAATCTATAACAGTTTGACAATGCAAAATATTAAAATTGGCGTGCAGTTTTATATGTCTCTATTTAGTTGTTATGAAAATTTCATTTTGTTACCATGGAGTCAAATAATTACCGTTAGACAGTCTGAAAGGAGAAATTATATTATTCAGCCACCTTCTTCTAATTAATAAACTAAATATTATTCTTCCTGAATTTCTCAGCTCTCCAACGTTATTTAGTAAATATATATTACTGCACTTATTAAAGAAAATTAAAATTGCCATCTGGGGAAAACATATTAATTTTTTGTACTGTCTGTGTTCATCAAATGCTTATAAAGTTCATATTTTATATTAAGCAATTTCTTGTAACGAGGCATAATGAAATACATATACTATACAGGTAAGTGAAAGTAAAAAAATCTGTCAGTATTATAATTTACGGCAATTACCTAATCCTCAGCATTTGCTTTCTACATACAGTTAGATAGATATAGATTATATAAAACTGATTGTTTGTTTAACATTATCAATTGGGCCTACTGATATCGGATTCTCGGCAGAGATATGATCCGTTATCGAGTACTCTCTTGAAAACACGAAATGGCTATTCTTTATTCTTAATAAGAGGCCTGAAATAGGGCAATAATTGGATACAGAATTGTTGTTTTCCTTTTATTGTTTTCACCGAGAGGAACAGGCCAAACTAGAGCCGCCCTGGGTAAACTTATTCTCATTAATGCAACTGGGTTGGTTAATTATCTCCGTGAAGTTAATTAGCAATCGCAGCAGGGATGCACCTTGCTAATTAATGTTGCTATTCTAATTCACTCTCTTGTTTTTACCTCAATAAAGGAACTATGGATCCTCAATCGTCAGGGAAATAATAATCGAGGCATTGTACGTATTATGAATTGTATTTCAAATTAATAGTTTGTACAGTTGTAAATTACAATAAAAATAAATATAAAAAAATTTAATAGTTTATTTAGGGTTAAAAAGAACTATCAATCGAAAACATTTAATATTTTGTATATTGAAGAAGTTACATTACATTACTATCTAGGCAGTCTGACATAAGCCCCACAATCTCGTTCCAGTAGAGGAGAACGTTATGAACAAGCATTGCGATAGCGAGTGAGGAGGGGTAAGGGAGAGGAGGATTGTTTTCTTTTCACTCGTTCTTCATTGCTTCTCAAACGTTGTAGTATGTATGATTTATATATAGATATTTAATTATTTTCTCTACAAATATTTAAATATATTACTTTTTTTCAAAGAAGTACTAAAGTTCGAACTTATGCGGCATATTTCTGTAGTTAAAATCATTTTTAATTATTTATATGTAATTACACAGGTAATAAATAATTTTTAAATGTCAATTTAATATCATAGATTAAATCAATAAATTCGTCCCATGTTTTTCATTTTATCGAACTGTGTCAGATTAAGAAAAAAAAAGAATAAATTTTGCAACTATATAAGATCAATATTTGTCCGTTCGTACTTGTGCGCTACCACATCCGATTGGCTCTTTGGTAAATGCAGAGGATTTTTCCGGGGAGGTCAGGTTTGTTTGTTACATCAAAACTCGGAAATAAGAAGATGTCTTGACTGGAACTTTTACAAAAAGTTACTGTTTAGTGAAATAGTGTCAATATATACTTTTTATGTAATTACAGTTAGTGGAAAAAAATGTTACAAATAATAGAAAAGTTTCCTTCATAAAATTCAAAATCACATAATTATGGGGTTTTTTTCGACCACACGTTTTTGCATTTTGGTTTTTGTCTCATATATAAAAATGCAAGGCCTTCTTTTTACCTTGGAAGTAGGGTAGTAATTGACTCGAAGTGTTTACAGTACATTAAATTTTAGTGAAACGGTATAATTTAATTTATGTACAAAATTAAAAAATAAAAATTGAACATTTTATGCCCTTTGCCTATTCTACAGCATTTTGAAGTTGTGTTTTATATCTACTGATATTTAAATTTTATTCTGCTCCCCAAAATATGTTTATTTACTTCTCTTAAATTTAATATTAGACAAAGTCACAGCAAAGGGTAGCCGGCTTAAGCTAGTTTAATATAAATATATATAAGTCGACCATTTAATAGACAATACCTAATTAATAGTATATTTATTACAACTGTGCCCCGAAAAGTTATTAACACGAATTAACACGTAATAACAATTCTTCACGTTTTCCCACTCTTCCATAGATCGGTCATCAGTAACCAACTAGCGTACCATGTTACATGTACCTTAGAAGACGTAACATGGTATGCTATTCCTCACAAACAAATATATTATAATATCTGCTAAATACATAAATAAATTAATCATTTATAACTTAGTGAAATATTTTTTTTTAAATATAACTATGGAATTGTCTTTGTTTTGGTATTCAGATTTGGACGCTAGTGGTGAGGGCTGTAGAATAATTATCTAGTCTTCACAGCTTGCTGCCCCTCTTAATAAATATCACTTAGTCTGACTCATGCTGTTCGACTCTGTTTCACCAATTTATATAATTCTGTTTTTGTTTAACAATCTAATTTCGAGATTTCAGAGCAGTGATTTTTCACTCACTATTCCTTTTTTTTAGTAAAAAAATATGAAAGATTGAGGTATTTTGACTGTGTAAGGCTCAATTAATTTATTATTATTTAAAAATTGAAATATTCTTTAATATAATACTAAGTAATTATATTTTTTAATTTAATTTATTTATTGAAATTTATTATTGTATAATATCAATACAATAAGTAAATATGATATAAGTAAATTAATGACATGTAGAGTAGCTACTCATTAGTAGCACTCAAGTAATTATAGTAAATGAATCAGAATTTATTTAAATTTTATCCTTTGTTTTTCATATTATTTAGGGGGCAATGCTGCCCCCTGCGGACGCCCACGATTACATTTACTATGACATTTTAGCTCTCATTGCTATGATATTTTAACTTTCACTTACCTTTATATAGTAAATGGTTGTGTGTGTGTGTGAACAGACTAGCTCATAAACTATAAACCGTGCCAACCTGAAATTGGGAATTTAGTCTATGTATATGCCCGTGATGTGACAGCAGAAATTTCATCAAAATTGGTCAAAGGGAGGGGGTACTTTATTTAATAACTTCTTACGTTTTTTTCGATTTTTTCAAAAACGACTCTAACGACTTTGATTAAACAGAGTATTTGATGTATTAATATGTCCGAAATATGACTGTAAAAATTTCATCAAAATTGATCAACCGAAGGGTGGACTTTACTTAATAAATTTTATATCATTTTCACGTGTTTTTTTAATTTACTCAAAGTCGGCATTGAAGATTTTGATCAAACTGGGTATTTGATGTATGTATATGCCAAAGATGTGATAGCCAACATTTCATAAAAATTGGTTTAACGGAGGGGGCACTTTATTTCATAACTTTCTAACCAATTTTCACCTTTTTTCGATTATCTCAAAAACGGCTTTAACTATTTTCATCAAATTCGTGGTGTTTAATGAACATTAGTTGCTCTTTAATATCAGGTAAGCTTTATCATTATTAAAATGTTCTGAGGGGGCTTAAATGGGAAAGGGGCCTTTTTTGTTTTCCTATAAAGTACCTTTGTTTTTGTTTATATGGAGAAATTAAGTGTCTCTCGTTACGCCTAAAAATAAGAAATGGCTAAATGTGAGATATGATAAAAATCAAGTAAACTTATAGAGGAGAAAAAAAGAAAAATATTCAGTCAACTCATAAAATACGAGGGCCCACGCATGCGGAGTACGCCTTTAATGATAGACCATTGTTCATAATTAGAGCCGATCTGTTCATTTATAGAAATTATTTGTTTCATAGTAACTAAATAAAATATTCAACAAGTACGTAGAGAATCATGAAATCAGACGACTTGGAGTAGTATGCTTGCATTGCCGAATTATCATAAGTAAATACTTTTATTTAATAATAAAAGAAATTAGTGTTTTTTTTTTTTTTTTGAGCAAATGAAAACAAAAATAAGAAATGAATGAGGAAAAATGTGCAACTTTGAGTAGTGGCAATTAACAAAACACATTAATTTCTAATCTAAGTAAGTTGGTAAGTGAAAGTTGTGTGTTGCGCGCACGCACCAGATTTTTTTATCTGTATGGAAATCATTGGATTTATAATTAATAAGTTTTAATGCAAGGCAGAATACTTATAATTTATTGAGGTTGAATAATTGGTTCGGCGAGAGGTGTGTTTTGTAGTCATTGGTGGAATCCTGTCCTCAACCATCGATCGATTTTTAATTTTTCAACAGAGGCAGTGTAGTGGGGCCGTGCGGCGAGCAGATAAGGCGATGGCCCACAGCAAGCTGGGGGTTCCAATCAATGGACTTTCGATCGATTCATTGTGTCGCCCTTTTGGAACTCTTCAATGCAAGCATCGGTTTAATAATTTAACTGCCTGCGGCCAATGTGGTATGAGTTTCGTATCAACGGGGGGGGGTGGGGGGGGGAGAGATAATATAGGGATCGTTTAATATTCATATAAATCATAAAATATTCATCTTAGCGGGACTGATTTTCAAAATTTGTATACGAAAAATAAAATATTTTAGTTCAACCTAATATTTATAAAGCTGCCTGAATAACGCATGCCATATTTGGTTTGCATTTAATCTGTACCTTAGAAGCGGACAAATTTGTCCAAATATTTCGGTTTTCAGGTTATAACAACTTCAGATGAGGAATTTGATTCTAAATGAAGCCGTAACAATTTAATAACAAAAATCTTGTTGATAATTGCCTTTTATATTTTTTAAGGTTTGTACTGAAAAAAATAATGAAGTCCAGTCCTGCTGCGTTGAATCTAAAAGAATACCTATTAATGGATTAATGCATACACAATTTTTATAATATTAATACTTCGTTGCTAGTCAATGCAAGTGATAAGTCAGCGGGAAAACATTAAGTTCTATCATAAGAGTTTTGTGCCCTCCGGAAAAGTTAGTCTAATACGACTTTCGTTGATCTGTGGTCCTGAGGTACTGAATAAAATTAAAGTATTGAATAATTTAATTTTTACATGACTTTGACCAAGGGCGAATCCAGGGAGGAGGATAATGATCCCTCCCCAAATATTCTACCTATTCTATGCTATTACACAGCAATTAAACCTGGGGTCATCTGTGGTGTTGTGGTTAGCATAGAAACCTACAATGCTAAAGGTCGCGAGTTCGCGTCCGGATGTGGACCTAGGATTTTTTAATGGGAGTAAAAAATCCTTGTCTATGCCGTCCCTCGGATAGGACGTAAAATGGAGGTCCCGAGTCTGTACGATGTCAGGTACTGGTTAAAGATCTCTGAGATCTTAATTATACCTAGATAGGCAAAAATTAGGACTCCCACTGTAGCATCGTCTGATTAGCCTTAGTGGCATAAATTGACGTTAAAACAAACAAACAAACCTTTAAAACTGGATGGCCGTTAGGAAATACTCGTTACCTATTACAACCGACATATGATTAGAATCCCGAAGATAATTACTTCAAAAGCCAGTTAAAATTTAATAAAATAAACCGCTAAAAGGTGAGGAAGGGGAAGACCAAAAAAAAAAGAAGGATAAATCAAGAAATATATAAAAATAAACACCTAAATGTCCACCCCTTGATTTTGGTTTTTATCCAATTTTATTTTATTTCGAATTAAAAGTAATATGTTTTATTGCTTCTCCTCCTGTTCATTGTAATTGGAGCTTTGTCAATCCACTTTCCCTTTATGTTCACGACTTATCGGGAAACTGCTCCATATTATATTACCAGTCCAGAATACTTAATGTAATTATCATAATTGTTTTTGATTAAGCATGAAACCAGTAAATGGTTCAAGCCATTGTCTTGCCAACTCCTCATCATTAATCTTTATTAGCTACCTATTTTCGATAATCAGCTTAGGCCCAACAAAAGAGTATCTAAATCTACCATTTTGGAGAATCGCCAGTTGGTAGATTTATTTCTTCTACGTTATATTTTTGTTTGTATAATTTATTTTATCATTAATAAATTTTTTTTTTTTTTTGGCTTCATAACTTTAATTTGCGCCTGTCAATACTCGATAAAATATAGAGGTCAATACTCGATAAAATATAGAGGTCAATACTCGATAAAAAATTATTATATTTTCACAAGGGAGGTTGTGAAATAGATAGGGCAATTGTTAATGAGGACTCAGAAAAAGGGATAATACCTGAATATATTTATCTAGGTGTACCTTTTTCCAACTCAGGTTTAATTCATAAAGCCACTAAGTATTTTGAATCAAAAACTAGAGCAGCTAGTTTCAGTTATCTCAATTTGCGCAAAATTCAATTAAGGTCTTGGGATAGCAAAATAAAAATTAACAATGCAATGCATGTATAGCATGCATTGAGCATGCTACAATACAATGTCATATTACAATACGAAATTATGGGGCTTAAGACATACTGATTATCTAGAATTTCCTAAGGTTAAATTCACCTAAAAAAAAAAACATTCCCTTTTGGTTAACAAGATCTGAATTCAACATCCCTCACTACTCGATTGCGATATTCAAATTACCTCTAAATTGGGCTTTAAAAAAATTTAAAAATAAGTAGCGAAAGACCGCCTAAAAGTTGTTTTGATGAATCGAGGAAAATACATAATATGGGCAAAGGGTGACTTAAGTTTTATTGGGTGAGCCAGCTGAGTTCCTCGTTATCCTTAATAAATAAACATAGCATTCTGGAATTAGAGGGTGCTGTTGAATTCCTGTTGGAGGTGACTGAAAAACTGAGTCTGTTTAAAAGCTACATGGAGGACCATGATAAACAAAAACCGATTAGCCCAACGAGCTATAGTCCGCTATACCCTATAATGTGTCCCTTAAAAAAAATAAATAAATAATGGATCTAATATTACTGAAGACTTTAAAGTTTCAATAATAATTAGTACTCTATACCTTATGGAGAATAACAAGCAAAAATAAGTAAATGACTGTGGATAAAGCTATATACTGTAATATGTAAAGATAATTTTCTAAATGTGTGTTTCTAAATTATCAGAACTCGTCGCTTTCTACTTCAAGTAGGTTGGTAAGTGAAAGTTGCGTGTTGCGCGCATCGCACCAGATTTAATTTTTTTTTACTTTTACTTCCTATATATGAAATATATAGTACGGGAAAAATTTCGACTTCCGGTTTTTCGATTATAACTTGAACCCTACTTAAATATTATCATAGTTATAATCCATTGAATTCACGGCTATACCTAATGCTGAGAGCAGAGTAGTTCGGAGAAGATGCTAAGAGCACATCTAGGATATCCTTCATCTATAAACATGCCTTCCATTGTATGCAGCCCTCCCATTCTTATGCAAATGGGGCAACATCTGTTGAAAAATGGCCCACTTTTCGCCAGCGTTATTATCGTTCGCATCTCTCCTATTTTCATACTCGTAACGATCCCTCGTTACCTCCTCTAAAGTTGGTAATCTTTAAAAAACTAATAGGTAATGGATTTAATCAATATGCATTAATTATTTCTGTTTGAGTAAACTAATGATAACTGCTCAGTTAATATTTTTCTATTTTTTATCCTCAATGATCCATTCAGTTTTCCATTAGTCGCAACATGCCCGCATTTCAGCTCCAAATCTGATTTCATGTCAGTGAATGTTTCAGTTTATACGTTTCATCAGAAAGCATTATATATATAGTACTGAGATACCTGTATTATATTGTTACTTACTATACTTATCTTTTTCGATGAAGCTCTCTTTAGTAACATGTTTATACGGTACGTATATTTGTTTACAATTCAATCCGTAAGTGATGTAAATTTGATTTTGTCAAGAATCAAAAAAAAAAAAAAAAACACTCCTATTTAGATATTTAACTTTGGTGGTGATATTTGTTGTAGAATCATACATCTGGGATTGAATTGGAATTCCGATTGGTTGTTGTATTGTTGAAGCGCCTGGGATAATCCGGCATGCAGAGCACGCATCAAAGATTTAATTTGATCGACCTATATTCTCGCGATTGTGCTCCTGTAATAAGTAGCACGTTCATTCTTTATATAATATCCAATTTTCCATACTGTTTGAAAAATATTCGCCACAAATATAAGCTAATGTAATATCAAACTGAAAGTTACTCCTATTCTTAATGATAGTTTCAACTTTTGAGCTGATTTCCGTTTGAAGTGCAAAAAATGAGCAGTTCCTTCACTAGTTATTATCATACTTTATATCTTTAATTCACATGTGCTGGACACGTTGTAAGAATAGAGTTGTTATAAAAATATCCCCCGGGCTTTATGCCCGCACTAGTGGATGCGACAAGAGAAAGGATAGCATAGACGTTTTGAATATAAAACATCGATTTTCGACGCTGGGCGCTGGGGTAAGCCTTTTATGCTAGTTACTCCTTTATGAATTTTTGCATAGTCTTGTTTGAAGAGTTTTGAAGTTTTATTTTAAAAACAAGAAAATATTGTAGGTTATCAATTTTTATTATGTATATAAGTATTGTAATTATTGTACAGTTGGGATGCGACATAAATGTAGTCATCACCAAATATTAAAATATCTTTGTTTTTATCTAAACATCGATGTTAAAAATTCTGTATTTTTGTAAAAACATGGATGTTATAAATCTCCAATTTTTTCAAATCATGGTAGTCGAATCTTTGTTTATGTAAGAACATCGGAAAAGTTCCTAAAGATGTTCTTGGCTTTCCTTTCCAATAAGTGATTTTTTAAAAACGTCTAACCCATCTTCTCTCTCTCTATCTTATTCTATCTATTTTTACCAATTTTCGTTTTACTATCTCTTCACTCTTATTCTAGTTATCTTGTACAAATCTTCATCTTAACTATTCTATTCATCGATCTATGAATCTATCCATCATTATCAGTTTATTTCATTTATTTATACCTTCAATTTAATTCTTGCCTCTTTAATGAAAAAAAAAAAGAAAGGACAAGGGAAAGGAAAGGAAAAAATAATGAAATAAATAAATCATTACAACATATGAAATATAAGCAAAACAAAGGCTTTGATGATCGGCTGGTTTTACGCCTTGATATAAACAACAACCAACCAACCACCTTTTATACGGTTGTGAAGTTCATTGCTGTTGAACCACAGTATTACTACTTCTTACCCCTAGAGCTCCCTCGTAAGTTTATAATGGAGTTAGTTCAGTGTTTTGAGTTCATTACGGAGTACCAGTGATGCATTTGTTTGGCTAACTACTTGCCAACCCTCCTTCCTAGATGGAGTTCGCATGATGGATGCGCAAATCATCCAGGCCGACGACCATGGCATTTTATCCCTCTTACTTTTATAGCAGTTATAAAAACGATCCTTCACAACAGATGATCCATAATGGCAGAGGTTTAATCGCTCTGATCATAAAAATAGTAATAAGTGTTTATGTCTCCATTTATTGTTTATCTCATTGTTTGCCTTTGAATTTCGAACCTTTTCAGACTTGTTTTCATTGATCAAGACGTATTTAAAATTTTGTTGCAAGAGAATGAACTTTATGGAAGACCAAGGGCATATAAGACAAAACACAACTATAACAATTGTGAAAATGTTAAGTTGTTCATTTAATATTGAATGAAAGATTCTATTCAAATTAGTCTAGAAGGAGTAAATTTATAATTTATAGATTTTTTTAAAACTACATACCAGTTCAACACTTCCTCAGTCAGTTAAGGTATAATATTTATGCTTAAATATTAAGTTATAACCATAATTCGTTAGTCCCGCCTTATATAAACATATTCCGTCTTATCTTACTTACAAAAGTTTTATGTATATTTTTTATCTTTTCAGTAATAGAGGTGCCCCCTTTCTTCTGCTCTAAGGCTTCAACCTAACAAGAAAGCTTATTTTTCCTCTTCTTATAGTATAAATAAAATGATCAAGATTGTACTTTATATACTTTGTAATAAAACTTTGAAATTAAAGGAAATATCGAACAACATTAGCACCTTCTTGAAACTTTCGTTTTAACTTGCTATCGATATCCTGCAGACTTGAGATCTGCAGAGTCCGCCCAAATAATAGTGGTCCAATTTGATCCAGAAGTATAGAAACTACCGAAGATTCATAGACACTTTTTTTTAAAGATTTTTCTTCCATTTCAACCTCCCTTAAGATATCCACCCGTAATTTGAACGGTTTCTGCATATCTCGAATCTTACCACTATTACAAAGTGAAAACCAAAATTTCTTGAAGGCACAATTTTTTCATCATATTTCTTTTTATCTTGAACTATGAGGGATGATAAAATCTTGAATGCTGTTATTGGAGTTTGTCGTTTTGTCAACTGGAATGCTCATCATACGTAGTAACCAAACTAACTTCTTTTTCATAAATAGGTACAGTAAGAACACTTCAAACTTTTTATTTAAGTTAATATTTAGTCAATTCATCTCTTTTTTTATGTCTAATTTTATTCACTCACTGTACTACTAAGAAATGCTCATATTGCATTAAATTTACTTAAGTATGTATTATAAATAGATTAAATGTAATGTGCTGATCATATATTAGCCTTCTTATGAGAAAACTAATTTTTTAAGGAATCCAGTTGGTTTTCTAATTGATTGCTGAGATGTAAAGTACTTATTTTATTTTGAAACGCAAACTAATTATTTTCTCTTAATTTTTTAGTAATTTAAAAAGAACAGCTGAAAAAATATCGAGCGATTACCTACATACTGAATGAATGGACAATAAATATTGAGTGAAACGCACCCTAGCGCTTCCTGGTAGCCTGGAGCTCGAACTAAATTTTTCATTCATAAACTCGTATCTCAATCTCAGAGAGGCTAATTAAATGGTGCGAGAAGTTTTAAAACTCCATTCCTTTTCTCTTAAATTTTACACTCTTAAGAGAAAAACGGAAACCTTCTTTTCCGTAAGGAGTCATATGGCTAAACGAAGACATAACTTCCATAATCCTACGTGGAGTCGTTTTTGAGCCTTTTCGGCACGCACATTGTACACTTTGCTTTATAATATATATTGATTATATTTGGTCGGGGCTATTCCATGTTTTTTTCTGGTTATTTGGTTTGAATATATCTCAAGATTGAAAATTAAGCCTCAAACATGCTAGACATTCTGACAACCCTTCCTCATAACAACAAATACCTAATTAAGTGAAGCAGCTATTAATAAATACAGTATTATTCGGATAAAAAGAAATACAAATCTAAAAATGATGGATACTAGATTTTAAATATTATATTTTTTAACCGACTTCGAACGAAAGAGGAGGTTACTCAATTCGATACGTATGTGACTTTTTTTTTTTTTTGTGCCTTTTTTTTTTTTTCTATGTATGTTCACCGATTACTCAGAGATGGGTGGACCAATTGGAACGAAACCTTTTGCATCTTGTAGAGTATTTTCCCAAGGTGGTCCCATTTAAACCTTTTTGGGGTTCCTAATTTATTAAGGAAGTTATCAGGAAAAAACATGAAAATAATTATTTAATTATCGCTCAAATTGTTTACTTATTGGAAAAACATATGGCATATATAACATAAGGTATGCTCCAACAAGCTATTAAAACTAATTGATAACTAACAAATCCAAATATTGTATTACTGCTGGATGAATCAAATGGGAAAACCAACCAATCAAATTCAGAATCAAAAGAGTGGGGGGAGAACATGAGCAGTCTGTTAGTTATCGATGTGTTTTACGTGCTTGTTGGAACAAACCTATACATAACCTTAACTAATTTTTCAACATTAGATTTAAATGAAGATATAAATATCAGCAGAATATAATACCGCTGTCGTTTTCTGTAGCGATATTAGCATAAATAATAGATAGATGTATATTCACCGATAACAGTAAACCTTCTTAATTTAGATCTAATCAACGGTTGGACACCATAATCATAAGACAACAAAATTCGTGGAATTCCAAGAAAGACTGAGTATTGGTAATCGTTTTAAAGCAAAATTTAAGACTTCTTCAAGTTCCCGAAGGATCCTTTAAATTTAAAATCGTAGCTATTATTGATTTAAATTAGATTTTGATTTCTATCTTACACATAGACACTACGGATACACTCGGTTACTGTTGAATATCTTTCCGGAGGTCTTGTGCCGATCCTTTATGGGTGACACTTCAGTTATGTTATCCGGATTACTAGTATCGGTTTTTAAATTTGTTTCTACAACTATCAAGGCTTTTGCTGGTGTTCATCCATCAATAAAAATTACAAAATAAAACTTGATAACTACCCGAAAACAACCTCATTGTATGAAAGTCCCCTCAGCAAAAATTTGGCAGTCATGGAAATGATTGTTAAAAATGATGATAAATGCTACGCCACTAGAATTGAAGCAAAATTGTTTAGCAATTTATTTTCTGAATAATATTTTATTACGAAGGATATAATTCATAGTACTTCGGTAATAAATTTAGTCAAAAATTCATCGAAAGGAATTACGAACATAATTGAATCAACCTTTGGAATTAAGTCAGTAGTCTAATACGGAGAATAATAATATCCTTCGTAATAATAAATTAACCATATGTGAGTCCCAAACCCTGTTGCTTCTATCCTAGCGGGGCAGTCTTTTTGATATCGATAAATTTTATGGTTGCCCCTTTTTTGCTGGGACTTCTATCCAATGATGTAATCCAATGAAGTCGTGTATAATATCGCCATAGTTTTCAGAAGGATATTCAAGCAATCAAAATTTAATAATTTAAATTACTTTCAAATTTACTATAGGTCATATTAGCATCCTTATTGATTCTCCATTAACGATATCTTGTCTAAAACCGGCTAAAATCTTGACTGTTCAGTGACTTATCTACTTCATCTTGGAATGGCCGGATTTATGTATTTATGTATATTTAACTGAACACATCTCGGAACACCGATTCTCTACGTAAATGACAAGTACTGACGACATTTAGCAAAGGAAAAATATTGTCATTGTGGAAAAACATTTTATGTGTTCCCTTCCCAATTGAACATTTATCTTTTAAAAAAAAAAAAAACCAATTATAATCATAAAACGTAGTGTGTTGAAAGTTGTATAATAAACGCACCGCTTTCCCACTTTTCTGTGTGTATTCATAAAATTGAAAAGGTAAAGTGTATTTCATAATAATTTTATACAATTATTGTATAATAAAAAGACCTGGGAAAGACAAACGTGGTAGAGCGTAAAAAAATTTCGAAATTTTTAAACCAACGTTTATTTTATCAACGACTAATTAATTACCAACGAAATTTTTAAACCAACGTACGGTTTTCTACATTTGTTATCTTCTCCAACTAAAAATTGTGAAATAAAAAACATTTTATAAAAAAATATTAAACCGACTTCGAAACCTAGGAACCAGTAAAAATAAATTCACTGAAAAGTATGAAATAATTACGGTCTGATTTTTATGAATACACAGCAAAATTGAAAATGGTATGAAAAGTAGAAAAGTGCAATAAGACGAATAATTTTATTTTGATTTGTACAAATACACACTAATTGTTAATAAAAATTATTAAATTTAAATATTAAATACTATGTTCAATACAACACAATCTTTTCGGAGGCGGCGCAAAATTTAAAAATTTTTACATTAGACATTATGAAAATCTTCTAAATGAATCTTCTCTTCCCAGCTATCGATTTCAATGCCTACTAATGGAATTGTATCAGTAACATGTTATTTCTATTTTGCGCCGCCTCCGAAAAGATTGTGTTGTATTGAACATAGTATTTAATATTTAAATTTAATAATTTTTATTAACAATTAGTGTGTATTTGTACAAATCAAAATAAAATTATTCGTTTTATTGCAGTTTTCCACTTTTTATACCATTTTCAATTTTGCTGTGTATTCATAAAAATCAGACCGTAATTATTTCATACTTTTCAGTGAATTTATTTTTACTGGTTCCTAGGTTTCGAAGTCGGTTTAATATTTTTTTATAAAATGTTTTTTATTATAGTTCAGTATCAGTAATACAGATAACGTTGATGAGAAAGTATTGGACGCACTCTGCCTGAACAGTTTGTCTTGTTCCGAACTGGAAGCCACTGTTGGTGTAAGCTGTTAGCTCAATTGTCCCTTTGCAGACATACAATCGAAAATGGCCTCCATCCTAAATTATTCGCATCCTTCCCGCCTACACAGCCCGCCTCCGGAACGGTAACGGCAAACTAAATTCAGGTGAAAGAGTTCTCTCGATCGTAAGCAGTGTAAGTTCGATTCCCATCTGCCTCATTAATAATGATGTCGAAGTTGCAATTTTCTAAAATACCTATAAATACAAAATTTTTACATATACGAGCACCATAAACTTCAAACCAAAACTTTTTTTTTAGAGTTCAGTTTGTGCACCTATTTTACTTTAATTATTCTGGTATCACTTGAAATTAAATTAAAAATCCCTCCAATGCTAAAAAGTCCAAAAACACACGCACATATTCATCTTAGATGATTAAATCATTATCCTAGCCCGGGAGAGGTGCCACGAATTTTTGTTACTCAAAAGGTGTCCCCGTGAGCATTTCCCTCACATGCTGAAAATTTTTTTTAAGATTCCAGCGTATTCAAAGCTCTAATATCTTCTTCCCACGACTCATTCTTGAAAGCATATGAAGAAATCCAAGCACGAATACTGTCTGCTTTGGGAAAAAGCTACTAAAAAAAAAAAAATGCGACGTAAAGAGTGTCGCCGTGATGGAAATGCCGCACAATGGAAAAATACTGTAACATACAGAGTGTCGCCGTGAGGGAATCCCCGCGTTCGTTATTACCCACACTTTTCGGGAAGCTAACTGTGAATGAGAGGTTTTTTACCATAGCTCATATATCAAAGTTGACCTGTCTGAGCATGTAAGTCAACTCCACCACTATTCAGGTCCAGCTAGACCAAATCTCAAGAAAATCGAATCGCTTGATCGATTTTTATACTTGAAGTTATGCTTGCTGTATGATTATAATCCAAACTAGCGAGGAACTAATTTGTATTAGTAAATTTGAGGTGAAAACTGAAAGATCCTGAATTTCGATGATATGCCTACCGTAAATAGAAATCGTTTAAAGTTCATAATAATGGCCAAAAAATTTAATTATAACCATAAATATTATTTTCAACTCAGATAAGGAAGGTTCGTATTCGTTTACTTAAACTAATCAATATATATTATAAAGCAAAGTGTACAATGTGCGTGCCGAAAAGGCACAGAAACGACTATACATACGACTAAGAGATATATGTCAGCGTGTAACTGTATGTCCCCTAACGGAGAAGAAGGTTTTCGTTTTTCTCTTAAGGGTGTGAAATTGAAGAGAAAAGGACTGGAATTTATGCCTCTCGCAACATTTAATTAGCTTACCTGAGAATGACATACGAGTTTATGAATGAAAAATTTAGTTCGAGCTGCAGACCACCAGGAAGCGGTAGGGTGTGTTTGACTCAATGTTTATTGTTCATTCATTCCGTTATATTTGTATATGTTATATATTTTGTCAGCTGTTCTTTTTAAATTACTAAATAATCAAGCGAAAATAATTAGTTCTTTTAGAATAAATTAATGATTTTACATATCTGCAATCAATTAGAAAACCGACTGGATACTTTACAAAATTAATTTTCTCATAAGATGGTTGATTGATTAACACTTTACATTTAATCAATATCTAACATACACTTAAGTAAATTTAATGCAATATGAGTGAGCGAATAAAAACAGACATAAAACAAAAGAGAAGAGCTGAATAGACTTATTATAAACCGAAAATAACAAGTTTGAAGTGTTCTTATTGTATGTAGTTATGAAAAATGGTTTTATTACTATGTATTTTATTACTATGTATGTATGATGAGCATTCCAGTTGACAAAATGATGAATTGACTCCAATAATACAATTTTTTCAATAAGATTTTATCACCGCACATAGTTCAGGATAAAAAGAAATATGATGAAAAAATTGTGCCTTCATGATATTTTGGTTTTCGCTTAGTAACAGTAGTAAGATTGGAGAAGTGCAGAGTTCGGCCAAATTAGGGTGGGGGGGGGATATATTAAGGGAGGTTGAACTGGAAGAAAGGTCTTACAAAAATGTTTCTATGAATCTTCGGTATTTTCTAAACTTCTGGATCTAATGGGACCATCACAGTAGTCGGCGCTTAAGTTGTACTCCAAATATAGTTTTTTAACTAATAATCTAATAACTTATTATCTGCTGACTGCTTTGAATGGGCTTATAGGATTCGTAATCACAGAAACCATCAAAAACGATGCATGACTCGACAAAGTTGCAGCAAAATTAATTGTTCATTCACCATTGTTCATTCAACACACTATAAAGTATATAGGGTTCCTTATTTGGGCAGACACTGCAGATCTCGAATCTTAATATTGATACAATGTTAAAATTTTCAAGAAAGTGCTAATTTTGTTCTATATTTCCTTTAATTTTAAAGTTTTTCTGTTATTGAAACTGCCATACAACTACCGGAGCGAAGCCGGGCACACTAGCTAGTATTTAATAAAATATTAGTTAAAATAGATTGTATTTTTTAAAGATTATAGACTGTCATGTGTTTTTTTTTTCGACAATCGATATTTTACGCAGCTTGTGCACTTCACTATCTCTTACAACAATGTACAGAGAATCTCGCGTATTCTCTCTAAATAGTTTTTTCATCATACTGCATCAAAAACATGTGTTTTCAATACTCGGTTTGAGTCCGTAAAGTAGTACTTTTCGGGCCTAGAAAAAAACCTTTTTGGTATGCTAACCTTACCTGCTTCTAATATATATATTAATAAACATGTGTTTGAAGGAGGCTACTTGTAGCTATACTGTGCTTCATGTCAGAACTACAAAACAATTTCTTTAATCAAAAGTTATCGTTATTCCAAAAGGAAATGAATGTCAAACAAAGATTTTAATATAATGAATAATCATAATACTACTATAAATATTTATATAAATATATAATTACTTTTTCTCCTATTAAAGGTTAATAAACAGATGTTATTGTAAATGAATAAAAAAGGTGTCAATTTAATTTCTTATATTGTATCTGTAAGTTAATTATGAAATATAAAAGTGTTTGAATGTACTCAAGTATGTGCAGTATGATGAAAATCATTGTTCATAACACGTACCAAAAGTGTGTTTTCGGTGCTTGGTCTAATTTCCGCGGTTGGCTACGCGTTAAACTCGACCGCGCACCGAAAACAACCACTTTTGGTACTAGTGATGAAAATAACTATTTTTTTACTATTATAAAAAGAAATTAAAAATATTGTTTGATGGTTTGTATTTTTTAAAGTTTTGATTTAAGTAGTATTAAGTCAGTTGCAATTTGTTTAATGGAAATTGAATAATCTCTTTTCCATTGAATAATCTAAATGCATAGACTATAATTATTTTACCTCCACTACACACACACATATCATTTCAGGAGAGTAGTTTAGTTGTACTCAGAGGATCACAAAACGCGTATTTCATAACGGAAGACCAAATTTGTCACGATCGTAATCACATCCCCTTCCTATAAATTTCATTGATACGTAAGTAAAATTAAAAATATTACAAAAATGCCTAAGTTATCCTATATATGAGGAATTTGGGAACTGATAATTGTTTATAATCTTAAATAAAACATATTTTATCGAGAAAACGGAGACTGGACAAGTTGGAAAAACCTGAAATGCGATTCGATTACATTTGAAGTGGGTGCCATCTTCTTTTTCTAAAAGCTTATGTACATACCTATATAAATTTTATAATTGAATATGTGTTAATATGTTTATAAAATCGCTATGATATCGTTGCGAACAATGATCGTGCCGATTGTTCTTCATTTCTCGTTATTCCTTTTTTCTACTCCATGCTTAATATTACTGGGAAAAGGGATTACAATTAGTTCGGCATACTTCTCCTTTCAACCAGTAACGAATGAAGACTCCATTGTACTGCCATTTAAACGACAAGAAAGCTTTTCCTCATGATAGAGCCTTTTTGGTTAGTTACCCACCGGCGATTCCAACCGTCCTTAGTAATGTCCTATCAAATCACACTCTTTTGTATCTAGTTGGATCTTTCGCATTCCTTCCGGTGAGACTTTTAGCATTGATAAAAGCCTTCTTTCTTATAAACATATTCCGACTTATTTTTCAAGTGAATAAGTTCATAACGTTTTCACAAAACATAAAGTAAACTTTTTATCATCCAAATTTTTTAAAGACCTTTTTAAAACCAATTTGACCGGCTTCCTAACCTTCCTCCGGACTGTTCTGGGACCTAAGAGACATGACAAGAGGATTAACGGCGGGGAAGAGTAGCTGAAGTGTGAGCTGATGGAGGATGGATGTCGGGCGGTTCTTGTATTAGCCTTATCGCCCTGATTTAATATAACTTCTCAACTCTCTCACTATTTAGGGTCGGCAAAACATCCCATCCTCCAGGGCCAATTTATTGCCACCAACTTGCCAAGAATGTTTTCCCTTACGTCTAAAGCTTGGTTCCCTTCTATCATAAAAGGATATTGATTTTCATATTGTTTTTATGTTCGTAAACAATAAAACAAACAGATTTTTTTTTAAATTGGTAACATTATAAAAACAATAAATATATAAAAAAGTCATCGTTGTTTTTCAATTATTTATAAATAATAACTAATATTGAGTCACTCCATCATCACTTAACTAGTTTTAAGGAGAGCCAAATGATTCCAAAAAAACAGTTCCCAATGATTTGCTGGTTTCCAAGACAACGAAGGCCACCTTTCTTTGCCATAGTAAGCTTAGGGGGAAACAGACTTACGTTGCGTAATTTATGACTCCATTTGAATTTTGGCAGTACATACTTAATTACTTCGGTGCGCCACTGGAAGGGACGTGTATTACGATAAAAAAATTTCATCAAAAATGACGTTACGTGGGGAGGTAGGATTTTATAAGAATTATAACATTTGAATTGAAATTAGGTATCTCGTTTTGGAAAAGTTATTAAGCTAGCTGTTTAGTTAAACAAGAGAATTTATATTGTTTTTCCTACACGTGTCATTGTTACTTAAACATAATTACTAAGGAATAATATTATACCAACTTTTTGTGTTGAATAGGTTTCCTGATCATTCTTCGAATAAGTTAGGGAAGAAAATGGCGGATATTTGACGTAAAAGTTCTCGCAAGTGTATTAGAATTTACTTGTGTACTTTCTCTATGTATAGCAAAGTAAATGCCGACAGTAACTAAGTCCCTTGAAACTCAACTACAAGTATTACTAATTGGAAAGTTTTTAAGCTTTTAAATTAATCAACATCACATTTTAATTTCCTCGAGGAGTTAATTGGATGTTCTTTGAACATTTCAGCTTCATATCCTAATGAAATTCTCCTTAAAGATGATTCAGCTTCATTTCCTAATGAAATTCTCCTTAAAGAGGATTCGATGTTTGTAATTATTTTGATTTAAGTGAATTTAATAAATTAAATAAGAAAAAAATCTATTTCGTTCCTATCAAACGGTGTACCTTGGTGACGTACTTTCTTGATGATGGAATTCGGCATAGTTCGGACCACCTATTGTTGGTGCTGCCGAAGATCTGATAGCCTATTGCGAACGAGGCTCCGACCAGACTGTCGGGAAGCGATAACGATGTGAAACGTCATGGTTTCTCAACTCGCCGTGTCCTTAGATGACATTATTGACACCTCTAAATGAAGCAGCATTAAGAAATGGGTCGAATCAGTCTTTTGCAATGCTGTTGCCAGCAGAAGTTACCGTAGTGTCTTTTGTTCGTGATCAAGCTCCTTAAAGGTTCAAGGAATCCAACGCCTCAGTTCAACCATCAACGAACAGTTTAAATTAATTTTAAACAAAAGATACACTGTTTGATTGATTTTTCTTTTATGATTGCCATCGATCTCTTTCCATCCGAAGTAATATTTCTAAAAAATATTAAAAATACAGTAATTGATATGAATCAGAATAGCACAGTTATTAGAAAGCTAGTATACGCTATTAGACTGTCAAACAAACCAAAATCCAACAACAAACCACAAGTGTATTAATGTAAGCATAAGTGTTAGCAACTATTTAGCACCTAATTAGC
Source organism: Aelia acuminata (assembly GCA_911387785.2). NCBI lineage: Eukaryota > Metazoa > Arthropoda > Insecta > Hemiptera > Pentatomidae > Aelia > Aelia acuminata. The sequence goes on along the minus strand of OU426978.1, from coordinate 140,056,034 downwards.
AAAATAGGTTCCACTCTTTCATCAATTCAAGAGGCAAACATTTTTATATGGCTTCGACACACATACCATTCACACTTATACAAAAGGTTGGGCGCCCAAGCATATATACATATAAATATATACAAATTTACCATAAATCCTGCTTTTTTTTTTTTTAATCATACTTCATATTTTAGTCATTCTAAATGAGTGCAGAAGACTTCATGTTTAATGAAAAAAGTGGGTTAGTAAAACGCATGGGAAATTTAGGTAAATATTAGTAAAATGTGGTGAAGCGTTTATTAAATTCCAAAGAGTTTTTTTTCTTTCTTTATAAAAAAATCTGAAAGTAAAATAAACGAGGTATGATACATACATTATGATATATACATTACCATGGAGGTATGTAATAATAATTAGTCTCCCCTCGCCTTCACGTAATTAAGAAAATCTTATATCAGCTTTTTTCATTTGTTTATTGAACGGTGTCACTTATCCTAAATCATATCATAATCCAGATAAAACCTTTTTTCCCTAAAGCCATGCAATGACTAAACCCAGAGTTTGAAATCTTATCCCATGTTTGAAAACGAGCCGAAACTCCATCTCTGCATAACGTAATTTCTTTTCGCTTTCGTTTTAGTACAGGAGCAATCTCCGTTGTTATATCATTATTTTCTTATAACCTTTTAGTTAACTGTTATTTCTTTTTTATACTCAGCTCCTGGTAATACCGTTAGGTTTGATGTTATAATCAATTCTATTTAATATAAATTGTTAAGGTAGTTTGTGTTATGTTTCAATGCAAATCTTCCACTCCGTGGCACTAGAAAGTTTTATGCCCCTCTTTTTTATCGGTTATCTTATTTACACTTAAGATTTATATCATCGCTAATCATATGGATCGTAATTCTTGTAAATAAATTTATGTGACGGTATAATGAAAGACTTATACCTATTTTATTAAATAAAATAAAAAAAACGTATTGTATGAAATTATTTGATCTTTCATTACAAGGCAGCTTAAACTAAAAATTAATTTTACTTTTGGGAAGTTATCATTACCTTTAAATTGAAATTATTCAAATTTGTAAATATTTTAGGAATGAACTCATTTGTATATGACCTCAAACCTTGTATATGACATTTAGGAATGAACTCATTTATATATGACCTCAAACTCAGCAAAATTTATTTTACTGTATTGTCTGTTATGTAATGTGAATGGTATTGACCTCGTTATGAACGATGGTATAATAAAAACAAACAGGAGATTTTTTTACGGAATTTTGTCCCGAAAATTATGTGTTCGTCCCAATGTGCGCTCGCCAGTCAGTTGTCAATCAATAATATTTCTTATTTACAATCTATACTCCATACTTAAATACCATGTGCGATATGTCCCGACAACCATCAATCATTCTGATCTTGTTGAGAAAGAATCAATGCTCCTGCAGTGATGAAATATATAAGAAAATATAAAGGAGAAATACGTGATACAGATAGTGAACAAGTGAGGAGACTCGGAAATAGCCTTAATGGAGATCTGCGAGAGATTTTTGAAGTAGTTGAGCCTTAAGTGCCGACAGGACCACCCTAATTTCTTTTAACTTCATCTGAAGGCAACAGATACCGAATTTTGATGATGAACCGGTTTAAAATATATGTATCGTCATTCATGGTCTTAATGGCATGCATGCGGATTAATTTTAAATAATAGATAATAATAAAAGTTAAATAAATAAATGAAATGAGTCAGTTCAACAATTCTTCTTCAAGCAAGAAAAAATTATGTGGAAGTCATAATCAATAATTTAAACACATTTAAAAAGAGGTAAATAAAAAAAAAATCATATTAAACAATAAATAATTTTTTTTTAAAAAATTTAAATTAGATATTCCAAGACTTTTTTATTCCGGTTTCAGTTATTAAAAAAAAAAAAGTTGAGAGGCTTATTCGTTGTTTTTTCTTTCCTGTTTTTATGATTCAAAGCAATGGTCTTAACTGAAATTTTCTTCGTAAATAAAACTGAAATATTTTCTTACCCTGCAAACAAAAAATTTATTTGTTTAAGTTTTAAAATTGAATGAATGGAAATTGGTTAGGATACCTAAAATAAAATGCTTTAAAACTTATTTAGATTATTAACCTTTTTCCTTTCTTTTACAAAATAAGGAGGAATCACCGAATTAACATTGTTTCAATCGATCTTGGATGATCAATAGGCAGGAGTTCAAGACAAAAATTTATTTCTTATTTAACCAGTCTATACTTCGACCCAAATATGTGGGCCCCCACATGATATATTATTTTTAAATAAATAACATTAACCCTTTTTATTTCCTCTACTCGCTCTATTTCTGATGTTGAAGTTGCCTTGGCACTCACATACACAGATATACCGCCCCGATTTTCCAACGCCTTCTTGGAATCTTGCAGCTTTCCTTCTTATCTTAGCTCCTATTTGAGCATCCAAGCGGTTCATCATCTAAATTCTCGGTCTGTACCCTTTAGGTGAAGTTAGGAGGAATTATTTAGAGAAACCCCCTATGATATTTATATAAATTTATTTTATTATTTTTTATCCAGTTTTATTTTATTTTAAATTCTATCACCTTCTTAAAACACCCTTTTTTAATAATAAATGTTTTTTTTTTTTTTTTTTATGTGATGAAAGATTCGAGTGTCAGGTATGAGGTTGGTCATGGAGGTTGCAATTGGTACCTGTCAACCTCTAATCGAGGTGTTTGCTGTTTATAATGTAATTTAGTCACAAATGAGTTTTTAATGTATTGAATGATCGAGAGCGATGAATTTAAGAACAAATGAATTTATTGAGGATGAATATTTATTTTAGGTTAGATTGATAAATAAAACATAATACGAATATATTTATATCTATATTCATTTATTATGTTTTATTTATCAATCTAACCTAAATTAAATATTCATCCTCAATAAATTGATTTGAATTTAGAAATGGGAATCAAATATCAATCTGCCATGACATGTTAGTTCTGCTACGTTTAATGGCGGTGTGTGCAAGTAGATAGTAGTACTGTGATTTTAATATATTTGAAAGCAGTAATTAAACAGTAATAATCATTCTATATATTTTTGTGCCATACACAAACTAATAAACTAAATTAGGACATATGTTTTTTTTTTTTTTTTTTTTTTAAGATCGATGATATTAAATATTGATAACGATATAACAACTCTTCCACCCTTATTTCGATGGTCCTCTCCTCATCTGATCCACATGTCGCCGGATGGTGATTCCTTCCTCCGTCTCGACGATGTACATTAGTCCTCCGATCTTCCTCTTCACCACACCTCGAATCCAATCCTTCAGCCGGTCGTTGTAAATCCGCGCCATCACTAGATCGCCTACTTCGAAATTTCTCTGCTTCTTCATTTCTGTCTTCCCCTCCCCCCTATTAATTTCTTCTCTTACTTCTTTAGGTTTTGTTAAATCTAATTTAGTTTTCAATTTTCTTCCGAATAAGAGCTCTGCCGGTGATTTGTGGGTTATGGTATGCGGTGTCCTTCTGAAAGCTGCAAGGAACTCATTCAGTTTTTCGTGCAGTTTACCCGGTTCCTCCATCATTTTCTTCAATGACCTTTTAAGGGTTTGCACATACCTTTCTGCGTGACCATTCGATGATGGATGGTATGGTGCAATTGTCCGATGCACAATTCCATTACTTTGCACAAAGTTCTTGAATTCACTGGAGGTAAAGCTGGTCCCATTGTCACTCACCAATGTTGATGGGAGTCCAAATCGAGCAAAGGTTTCTTCTAAGCAGTCGATAGTGGTTTGAGTGTTTACCTTCCTTACGGGAAATACCTCCAACCACTTGGAAAAAGCATCGACGATGATGAGAAATGTCTGGTTTCGGAACGGTCCAGCATGATCTATGTGGACCCTGTCAAAAGGTTGAATAGGATCTTCCCGTGGGTGAGACTCAGCCTTAGGCGGTGCTGTCTGGTGTGCTGCACAAGCCCTGCAGTCCCGCACCATTTCTTCTATTTCCACGTCTAGTCTTGGCCACCATACTTAGCTCCTCGCCAAGGATTTCATCCTAGACATCCCAATATGCGCCGTGTGAAGCTCTGTCAATACCCTCTTCCTGAGCCTCTCTGGTACGATGACCCTTGAACCTCTAAAGAGACACCCCTGATCAGTCGTAAGTTCCTTAGCGCAGTGCTTGAAATTAGAATCGCTCACGGGTTTTCCTTCTAATAGTTCCTTCAGCACCTTCTGCAAACTCTCATCCAACTCACTTTCTTTCCTGATTTCTGCAAACGTCACAGGTAGGCGAGAAATCATATTCATATGAAATAATGTACTCTCATCTTGGTATTCCTCCCTAGTTGATCCTTTCAGTGGAAGCCTTGAAAGCGCATCTGCATTACCATGCTGGCTAGTGGGTTTGTATTCGATGTCATAATCGAAACCTTGGATGAACATAGCGTACCTTAGAAGTCTGTGCGCGCTGAGGGTTGGTAGGGCTTTGGTTGGATTAAAAATAGATACCAACGGCTTATGGTCCGTAATCAATAAGAATTTCCTACCATAGCAATAAGTAAAAAAATTGTGTAGGGCCCAATAAATAGCCGTTGCTTCCTTATCAATTTGACTGTACTTCTGCTCTGCATTGCTCAGCCGTCTTGAAGCAAAACAAATCGGACGTTCCGTTCCATCCGGAAGTCGGTGGGAAAGCACAGCACCCAGACCCTCTGGACCGGCATCTGTTGCTAAGACAAGTGGTAAATTTTCATCATACATAATTAATGTTTCCTTACTGATCAAGTCCTCCTTGATACTGATGAAAGCTCCCTCCGCATCTTTTGACCAATGGAATCTTGAATTCTTTTTCAACAGTTGGTAGAGAGGGGCAAGTTTTGTGGCCATATTCTTAAATTTTCCATAATAATTGACCAATCCAAGCCAACTACGTAGCTCCGTCACATTTTTCGGTCGCGGTGCTTCCCTAACGGCTGCTACTTTATCTGGGCATTTTGAAATTCCGTCTCCTGAGATTCGATGTCCAAGATAGTCTACTTCTTTTTCAAAAAATTTATACTTTTTCCAATTTATCCTCAGGTTATTTTCGGCCAGTCGTTCAAGCACGGCTTTTACTTTTTCTAGATGCTCTTCCATATCCTTTCCCTCGATTATGATGTCATCGTAAAATACCCAGATACCGTTAATACCCCTCAAGATCCATGACATTCTCTTTTGCCATATAGCCGGTGCTACCTTTACTCAAAACATCAGCCTATTTACCAGATAAACTCCTTTCGTGGTTGAGATTGCCTGAATTCTTGAACTTTCTTCATCCATGATAACGTTCAGATAGGCTTGTCTTATATCTAATGTTGTGAAAAGTTTTCCTCTTCCTATGCCAGCAAATATATCTTCAGCCCTGGGTATTGGAAAAGTGCAATTTTCCACAAAGCGGTTCACCGTTATATTGTAGTCAGCACATAAACGAATAGTGCCATCAGCCTTTACAATCGGTACTACTGGCGTTCCCCATTCACAATAGTTCGTTTTTGTAATCACCCCCTCCATTTCCAGTCGGTCTATTTCCTTTTCCACCCTTTCTCTCAAGGCATATGGCAGAACTCTTGGAGGTTTAAAAACTGGCTGTGTTCCTTCCTTAAGCTGAATATGCCCTCTAAAACCCGGAATTCCGACTAAATCCTCGCCACATACAATAGAAAAATCCCTTTTGAGTTTATTTAATATCTGGTCTTTTTCCCTTTCATTAATAATGCTTTTCATTATCATTGCTGTTCCGATATGATCTACATTAATCAAAGTCATCCATTCCCGTCCGAATATTGGTTGAACCTTCCCCGGAAGTATATATATATTCCCTCGCGCCGTCTGCTCACCATACTTAATTGTGACCGAAGCGAATCCTCTCGGTTTTATAATTTCCCCCGTGTAAGTCGGTAGAACTAATTTTGTATTTTTTATTTTTGATTTACTCTGGATTTTGCGAAAATCATCCTCTGATATCGTGGAGACCGTTGATCCCGTGTCATATTCGAAAGAAACTGGCTTTCCGTCGATAAGGCATTTAATTAGAATCCGTTTTGGCTTTGGAGATACCTCCGGAATCGATTCCGATTTCAATTGACCTATGGAAACCGTTCCTACCTCACATTCTGAGCCCTCACTATCTCTTTCGCCGTCACCGATCTGTCTGCTCTCCGCTCCTTTACGCCTCCTACAAACCTTGGCTATGTGACCCACTCGCTTACATGAGAAACATTTCGCTGTCTTGAATGGACAGTCAGCTGCTAAGTGACGCCCAGAGCTACACCTGTAACAGCTTCCTCCAGAAACTTCCTGAGTTTTTTTCCCCTTACTAACAATGTTATATAATTTTTCCTTACCCCGGTCTGCCTCCTCGTTGGACTTTTCTATCGTTTCTGCAAGATTCACACATTCAGACAGATCGATGTTTTCTTGCCTTTTTAATAATTCGGTCAAAATGGCTTTGTTTCTAAGACCAGCTATAAATTGCTGCCTAATGTGTGCATCTTGTGGGGAAGCTTTACATCGGTCACAAGTAAACTTACAATATTTAGCTATTTTTTTTAATTCACTAAAGTATTGCCTAATGGACTCACCCTCTCGCTGCTTCCTCGCGGTAAACGCGTGCTGCTCGGCGATTATGCTCGGCCTCGGGTTCAGTAAGGCCTCGACCGCCTCAATCAGCTCCCGGTAACTCTTAGAGCTCGGCTTTTCGGGAAGAAGGTTATCGGATAGCTGCTGGTATGTGTTGATACCCATCGTGTGAATTAAGAATTGAGATCGCTTTCTATCTTGCTTCTCGCTGATGCTCAGCATCTCGAAATAGTTCTCCAGCCGACCCACGAACGATTCCCATGTCTCTACGTCTTCACGGAACTTCTCAAAGGCAACATTGCACCAACCGCTCGTTTCTTCCCGGTCAGAACTAGAGATTTCTTTTTTTTGGTCGGATTGTCTCTTTTTATTCCTACTCATTTTTATCCTCGTCGCCACTTAATATATTTGAAAGCAGTAATTAAACAGTAATAATCATTCTATATATTTTTGTGCCATACACAAACTAATAAACTAAATTAGGACATATGTTTTTTTTTTTTTTGTTTTTTTTTTAAGATCGATGATATTAAATATTGATAACGATATAACAGATTTAAACCTTGATTTAGGGTTAATCCAAATAATTATACATAATTCTTCATAATTAATACGCCAATGAATGCTTAGCGGAACCCTAAGTTCATCAACTAAACCGTTTCATGTCATGAAATGAGGTTGTGTCTGAATCGTTTAATTGATTAAAATTACAGTATTTTCTTTAAATTAAGGAATATTTCAATGAATTAATGAACGCTTGAACTATTTAAGATTCTTCGTAGCACAAAATATCTATTAAACCTGGTAAAGCAAAAAAAAAGAAATATTATGTTTTAAAAGCTCTTCCAAATTCAGTTTAACAGTTCAAATTTTTTAAGTAAAATGAGTTTGTGTTAAGCTGACATTAGAGAGAGACAATTTCCATGGTCAGAAATTGGAGGTCTTTACAGTTAGAGCTAAGGTTGTAAGTCATTAACAAAAAGTATTGATTTATAGTTTTGAGCACGTTTTTTAAATACATACTTAGGGTAAGAAATGTTGATATTTATTACGAATTGTTGCTGACCTATTTAAATTTATTTTTTCTTTGTAGCTTCTGGAAAAGAACTAATAATCTCTTACTGTAGTAAGTTTAACGAAGAAGCAAATTCCGCATAGGCGTACCCAGAAGGGGGTCTGAGGGAAACCGTTGTCTCACCGTAAATGAACAGTCCTAATTTTAAAAATAATCATGAAACTAGATTTTGTTTCATATAAAAAGATTTATTTATTGTAAAAAAAAAATAATTATTATCCGTTTTCAGTCATTCACCTTTACAATATTATCATCCTCCCGGGTACGGGTAATTATGTATCTTAAAATCTGACGTTAATTATGTACATAATTAAAAAAAAATGTTAATGGATATCTCTCTAATAGTTTTTGGTAATAATAATACTCTAAATTTGGTTAAATGGAAAATAAATTCTAGAGCAGTATACACCTATTGCGTAATATGATGAACCTTCATCAGCTAAATCAGTCTTAGATATCTACGGAGGTACATTCAGTTTGACGGGATAGTCAACCTCCATCGGCATTGATGCATTCGATCAACAATACGAATGAAGAAATCTGAAATTAACAGCTGTTGAGATAAGTCGGGTACCAGGGAATGAATGCTTGTCACGAGGCACGGGAAAGTATTACTTTCTCTCTGGTTTCTGGGTCATCCTCTTCACTTTTCCTTTCCTCCGGTTTCTCCTCCACTTTCCTCTCATTCACTCTTAGGTTCTTATTCTTGTATAGCCATTTGTCCCAGAGCCGCGAAATATTAAGAGTCAGCGTTGGGTTCGGAGAATAACTGTAACAGGGCAGGGATGGTTGTTCTCTTGGTGACATCAAAGAGCCGATCCATCTATGACCAACCACCTATAAAGGATAATGGGGCAATGGTTACGCCCACAGGTTGCAAGAATAGTTTTGGCACCGGAGGTATGTGTTCTCCTTTGTATGCCTTTCTATTTTCTAACAATGACTAATTGCATATTTGGCATTCATTAAAAAAAAAATAAAGGCACTAATTGTGTTTTTTAAAATATTAAACATAAATATATATCCGTGGCTAAAGCGTACTTAGTCTTAATTCCATACTAGAAAATATTTTTTTTTTGCACATGAACCTGCAGATTTATAACATTTTGAAGGCAACACTTTGATGAATAAATCAATACATTCAGAATGTTGCTATCAGTGTAAAGTAATAATAAACTATTACTATTACTGAACTAAAATCATCAAAATCGTGTGAAAATAAATAATGAATTGATTTTTTAGTTTGGCTTCAACACTCTTTGCGCTTCAGTACTCCATCGAGGTATAAACATTAGTGACTGATGCAAAGGCAAGGTTTGAAAAATAAAATTCCATTATTTATAGAACAGATTACGCGTCTCGGAACATAAGCACATGTCTGGTAAACTGGATACAGAAATAACTTTTATGCAATCAACGTGTCCCACTTATGATTATAATCTCCTGTTCGAATTTCATGGCATTTATGGAACGTTTTCAGTTGTGCATTGCCATTTGAACGTTAATGTTTGTTTGTTTAACGTCCATTTATGCTACTAAGGCTGGGGCATATGCTGGCAGTGGGGGTCATAAATTTTGCGTATTCAAGTATTTTGGGATAGGGATCTTTTACTGGAACCTGGCATCGCACAGGCTCGGAACGTCCATTTACGTCCAATCTGAGGGACGGCATAGCCAAGGAATTTTTACTCCCTTTAAAAAATCGTAGGGCCACCAGACTTTAAGTATTGTAGGTTGCTATGTTAACCACTACTCAGGTGACCCCTTTTGAACGATAATTTTACATCTACAAACAGGACTTTATAAGAATTAATATGTTGCGTATAAGTTATGTTTTATTCCTATATCCATGGTCGAAGGTTCAGAATCGTTAAAATAGTAATTTGCATTGCTTGTAAAAACAGCAAGTTTTTATAATATAAAAATATAGCGTGGGTCCCGAAACAATGTCAAGATCACTGCTTAAATCCTTCTCACTATATAATATTTAATATTAGTATTGGAAAATGTAATTGTGCTCTTTAACACAAAAATAAATTTACTAATTTAATCATTATCGTGTGTAACCAACTTATTTTTAATTTTATATTATTTTTAAATATTTTATTTTGTAGGAGAAATAAATGTTTCTCTCGGCTTAACCCAATCTTTTCTCTTCAAAAATAAAATATTTTAAACGGCTGAGACCAATCTTTTCTCTTCAAACATAAAATATTTAGAAAAAATTAAAAAATAAATTTAAATTAAAGAAAAACGATGTGCTCAATAAAATTGGTTGAGCTTTGATGTTGATAATACAGAAGGTGGTTGGAAGTGTGGAAATATAGCGTATGCCGAAGTTTCTATGTAATTGTTAGGTCTTCTTCAGAGCTTAGGCTAAGGGACTGGTTTCTGTCGGACAATTTTTCTTTTGTTTCCGCCTAATATCACTTTTATTAAACAATTAACTGAGCTGTCATGTTGTCAATTAACTACAAAATAATGTTAAACTATTTTATTGTAGCCAACGTTTCGACCCAACAATGCAGGTCTTCGTCGGCACTACACGAATCGTTGCCTGTCTAATGATTACTGTTAACAACTACAAAATATATTAGAGGGGATAGCTTGGAGGCTAAAAGAAAGATTATTGGGAACGCAAAATATTTTTCCTAATTATACTTCTGCAAAGTGAAGCTTCAAGACGTTTCAATGCGGTAATGCTACCGTAAAACTATACCCAACTAAACTAAAGGCTGTGAATATGTTTATCACGCGACAGTATTGCACTACGTGAGATAGGGATCAAATGTTTTACGGAAGACGATTGATATGAAAGCCGTGACCTTTTTCCCACTAAAATCGCGCGTTTACACTGTAATGCACATCTGAAAGCGTATTTATTCACGCGGTAATAATTAATATATTTTAACAGCAGTAGGTTAGCCAAATTAGCTAGGGCTATGTGGTTCGGATAATAAAAGTATAAGTACCTAATACCAAAATCAATCAGTCTTGTTCAAAATAATTAAATTTTTAATTGAACTTATATTAAAGCTAACAGGAATTGAAGGAATATAATATTTTAAGATAAACTAATATTTACACTTCTACAAGTAGCACATATTAATTATAACTAAGTATATAAAGTATAATTTCTGAGAAGTAAAGATTTACTTTAATATTAGAGAAATAGAGAAATACCAAAAATCAAACATGCTATAGAATGCATTTGAATGGGTGTCAAAATCTAGTTATCAGTGAAAATCGTCCTCAAGTTTTTTTTTATGTTTGTCCTGTTTTTGTTCTTTTGTATCTTGTTGCGTTATGTGTTTCTTCTAACCTTGGTTGTTGACGAAATATCTACTTAAATATATTTGGTCATAAAAAAGTCTTCGAGGTCGTTGAGTTTTTCGTAATAAAGCCTTTTTTTCTCAGCCAAGTACACGTGCTTTTGTATTAAAAAAAGGAAATAAAGTTCCCTCTTTTTTCTTTACCAAGAACAGCTATAAACCTATATAAACGTAGTACAAGCCCTAGTTTAGAAATAAAACTGTTATTAATACAATAAAATTGTTCATGGGCGTCCACAGGGGGGGGGGGCAGGGGAGGGCAGTTCACTCCCCTAGAAATGTTGAGAAACAAAACCGAAAATAAAATAAATTAATATTTATTTACTATATTTATTAAGAATTATATAAACATTTTTTTTTATAATAACTTTTATTTGGAAAACTAGTTCAGCCTTACAAGGTCAGAATACAACGAATCCTTTCCCCAGGTATAAGAATCGTACCAGCCTGAGTACCCTTACCGAAAATTTTACTAGCTTGCCCCCCTAAATGAAATCCAGCGGACGCCCTTTATATTTATTAATTGGTGCTTAGGAAGATATATGTATATTCAAGATATTTAATGATAATCTCTGATTTCATTATAAAATATTGATAATTTTATCTCATGTTAATGAAAAATTTATTTCTGTTACAAACACGTTTTTTTGTTCTTAGGTGCAGAATATCGAGATGATACAGGACGATCAGGTAGGATCTATCTTTTATAATGTTTCCAATAGATGTTTTTGTTTGTTTTTTCGGTATGCCATATCTTTATGAACACCTCAACAAATACTATGTCATAATTTTGATGATTTCTTAACTCTTCAGGTCCGAAAATACTCAGTTCCCTAAAAACCTCAAGGAGAAGAGCTATCAATTTTTTCTAATAAAACAGCTAAAATGAAAGGTCTCTATATTCTCTATGTATTGAAAAAAAAATCATGGATATAAGATATATCTTTCTATAGCCAGATGACTCATCATGTTTTTTACGATTAAAAATATTTCATATATAATTTTGATTTTGCGACAAACAAGATCATTCTGAAATATTATCTGTATAGTAATTTAGTAATTTTGTTTATGCTTCAGTTCTTTACAATACAGTGTGTTGATTATGTGTGTAATTTTAGTATAGTCACTGATCATCATATAGTCACTGATTAATACCCTATGGGAATTATTTGCAAAGGCCAATTATGCAAGAGCACCATATCCTGTTGATCACAAACAAATTAATTTATAAAAACTGTTTTTAGCGTGTTTTAGATTAAGTTTATTAGATTTTTATTACACCTTCCATTAATTTGTCAGATTTTCCTAAGGGAGGCTTTTAATTCATGTTTCTCAATAAATATAAAGCAATGATGCAAAAAAAAAAAAAAAAACTTAATCAATAGATCAGATTTTATTTTTTATAAATAAATTCAAAAGGAAACGTATATGACAACTAATTTATAAAATTTCTTATATTTACAATGATTGCCTTTTAGTCAAAATAGATTATTATTATTTACTGATATTTCTCAACACTTTTTATGAATAGTTCCGCTATTCTTCCAATCTTTATACATAATAATACTGTGGCATTTGAACGCTCCATTAATTCTGAGGCTTTGAAATACATAATTTTACCCCCCAAGAAAGCATCAAGGTATCAATACGATAATCAATCTATCGAAGCTCTCAGTATTTTTAATCCTTAAAATGACAAATGATGCAAGATTAGATGCTCCGGACTACTTCTGAAAATTCTTTCAATACTTTCGTTATAAACCTTTATCTTTCGATGAAAAGTAAACTTAGATATATCTTTCACCAAATTGTTTATGTCTGTGATGCATGGGTGGTGAGAGTATTTTTTTTTTCTTCTAAAAATCAATATCATCATTCATCTATTCACTTTTTTTTCGTTTGCGTTTTTGCAGTCATTCAATTATCTACAATTAATTAAGCTATATTTTCGTGTCTAAAAAAGGAACAAATATAACGGAATTGATTATAAAAAATCTTCGTGGAATAAGCCATTGACAAAAATATGATATAAATCATCGTTCCGAATAAATTTCACAGTGTGAGATTGTACACTCAATACAATTTCTTTTATCTCTTCAAAGGTTCAGTGGCGACGATGGAGGGAAAAGAATTTTAAACAATTATTTTATATTTATACATTTTTGAATTTTTATTTTATTCTTCTTAAATGCATTTTTTTTCAATATTGAAATGTAAGAAAAAGTTCCTTATAAAAATAATCTAGTAAAAAAATAAATTACTTTAGCACTGTATCTGAGATGTAAATCACATCTTCGATGCACGCTCCACTTGTTTGGCAAGCCCTTTAGACCCCTAGGGAAAGTGTTCAATGTGGTGCAAGAGATTTGCACTATACAAGAGATAACAGGACACCTGAGTGCGTTGCGTTACCGATCTGATATAAATGTTGAATGTTAAATGAACCGAAAGGACAACAGGTCCCAACAGCGACGCCTCAATTACATCGCCTTCAGCCCAGATGTTCTACTAATCACAGATCAAAGCTGTCTGTGGAAATCCTAGTCCGAAATTACTGCAGTGCCAGTTCTGCGGAATAATATGGGCTAGTCTACACCTGGTGGGTACCAAATCTAATGATTGGTAATAATAATCTTCACGCCATATGAATGAAATTGCTAATCCGCTCATTTACCAATCCATAGAAGGAATGTTTAAAAAAAAAGAAGAAGAAAAAATGTATATATATATATATATATATATATATATATTTTTTTTTTTTTTTTAATTTCGGTTCATTGGGACTAAATAATATTTTCTGTTAATTTCTGCACCAGCTCCTTTCCAGCACGTTATTACTGCCAGAATGGTTCCCCTACTACCAAATCAAAGCCCTTTAACCTCAAAGTTAAAGGGCTTTTCTTTGAAAGCGTTTCCCTCTCTAAATATTTTTGTTATTTTTTCTGCTCAAAATATATATATATATATATATATATTTATTTACAACGATGGATAATAGTTGAGCCGAAAAATGACATTTATCTCATCAATAGAAATAATAAAAAGTTGGTCTATTATACATTTGTGTGTTACAATCTTAATCATAAAAACATAATAAGAATTAGCTGAATCAGATTTGGATCCATTTGTGAAAAATTTATGGGGTGTGTGAATTAAATTTTCAAATCTATCGTGGAAAATTGATGCTGAGGGTTTTTATGTTCTGTATTTTGGTTAGTGAATTATGCTAATGAATGACCGGAGAATCTGTCAGAGTACAAAGTATTTTCGTAAAGTTTAATTTTAATTGGATGGGTGGTTCGTTCCAAACTTTATCTACTAGCTTTTACTAATACCTACCTCCTTAAATGCCAATATAATGACGATTCCAGTTGAACTTTCAGTTTTTAGTACCATAAGTTTTCATTTCCAAGAGTTCGCCATTTAGATTTTTAACAATGTATCTTATATAACAATAAGTTATATAAAATAAAATTATTATGGTATATGACTAATTTACTCTAATCTGAATATTGTAAGTACATTAGTATTCCATGTCATTAACGGATTCATGACGTTGTTGAATAATTAATAAAGTGAAAGGACTCAGCCGGATAAAGCAATGAGTTGAATCATTGAAATATATTTTTCCCGGCAACGAGGAACGGAGGAAAAATTGGAAGAACTAGAAAGCTGAAGAAGTCCTCCTATCAATTAGCTAATTATGTCTATTCCATTTAGCTTCACTTCAGCGCTCGTACCACCTCCACCTGAAAGGAAAATGTTAAAATGTATATTTATTGGATGACTTTAGATGTATTAGATCTTTAGTTAAAAAATAGTTTTCGAATGTTTATACGTATAAGGATATATTTAGGAGTGGGTCAATCCATATCAAGTGGTCCAAAAGTGGTTGCTCGACCATTTTAGAATTTCAGGATCGGCTATTAACAGTTCACCAATGGTTACCTTCTCAGAGGTTCGAAGGCACCCACATGCTCCAATGTGTGTGCTGTGAGAAATGTGACAATGAAGCACTGATAGTAAAGTAAATTTTAATAGTTTTTTTCGCAGTTGATCTTCAGAGCAAACTACAAATGGAAGAAGCACTTGGTGAATTGTTATATGACAACGAAACGAAAATAGCTACCATATTTCAGTACCTAAAAGAAGTATCATATTACAACAGAGTTTAATACACCACAACGCTAATGGCCCTCAAAGGTAGAGGCGAAGACCAAGGAAAAAAAATAATGGGAGATATAAAGAAAAAATAATGAATAAACAGATTTAAAAAAATAATCTGAAATTAATTGACCATTAAAGTTTACTTCAATAAAAAAGAAAAATTGTCTTTTGATAAATGTTCAACTATCTGAACTTCATCATGGGGTCTAATACAAAGTAAATAAAGCTTATAATTGCCATATTTATTTACGCCATAATAATCCTAAGCAAAAGCTAAGGTATTTTTTATCAAATTGTTTTAAGGTAGCAAACCGATTTCCAGCTGTATGGTTGTGAAAGCAAAAGTAGGTTGAAAGCTTTAGAAAAGTGACTCTCTACAAAGTTACGACTGAAGCTCCATGAATATACAAATTTCGTTCTATAAATGTACAAATTTTCCTGAAGTATTGTGAGTTCCAATAGATGTTTTGAGCTTTACTTTCGATTCGTTTTATTTTTAACTTTTCCTTTCCATTATCATCTGTTACAAATCGGTTAGAACGCCTCAATAAGAGAGTAAGTGCGTGACTGCCACACTCAAAGCGAACCGGAACTGCGGCACAACCGAACTGCGACCCAGAAAACCAAACCGCAGCAACTTCCTGTACGCTATGGGCTATGCCATATACTGATCTTTTTTAAAGCATTCTAAAAATGAAGTTTTGCAGTGATGTTAGCTGAATAAAAAGAGGACATATGTGAAATATAATTATTTTATTTTTATCATCAGAATTAGAAAAGTATATTAGAATAAATTTGAAGCTATTTTTAGAGTAACCTAAAAAAAACTCGAATGGAAAATACAAATTGTGTAATCTTAATTGTCAGAAAACTTGACGTCGGAATGTGATCCCCTTTCACGGTTCTGCTGAACTTAAAAAAAAAATACTGAGGTCAAAAAAGTGTATCCGCTGTCATGAACTTATTTCTAGAATAGGTAAATGTTTCTTTGGAACAAATAGGGGTCTTTATGAAAAAAAATCGAATCCATTAATTTATCAGCTTGATATTAGTGCTCATCTTATTTAATATTGAATATTCTTATTTTAAATATTGTCTGATGCGCCTATTTATTATTTTTTTTTTTTTACTATTATTATGTTTCTAAAATATTATTTTGATAATACAGCATACAACCACGTTAATTATCTTATTAGTGACTAGTAGGAAATAATTTTGCATTGAGTAGAGGGATGAGAGAATTCCTCCAGTGACCGGATGAAACCTAATCAAGAGCTGGTCAGCGTCCTTCCACATTCCTTGCATGCAACATTCATTATCATATTAACAGTAAGCCATTTTACAGAATGAGCAAACAAAACTTCTATCATAAGTCAAACTATGCATGTACAGATGATATTTTTTCCGACCCTCTCAAAATCTTATGGAAAAAATTATTGTGTTGATCCTTTTTTATTTTAACGTTTATTGGTTTTTCACATCATATTTGTGGTGTGAAAAGAAGAAAAAAAAGGTTTCATTGCTAGAATGGTTAATATTCTCAACAATAAGTAAATGGGTTTGCGGAAAATGATGTACCTTAGCTCATTATGTGTAGCTAAAAGTATTTGAAACCATGACCTTGTATTTGATATTTCTTACACATGTTTAAAGGCATGAATGAAACGTGGATATGAATTTTCTGATTACAAAGGCTTACAAAAACCCTCTTAATGAAGTGTCTGATTTTAAAATGTAATAGGAACAAGTCTCATGAATTTTCAAACTGACGACTATTTTAAATTTATTCCTCGTACACAGGTATTGTTTTTTGATTACTACTCTATCTTCAGGTTTATGTTAGTGACGACTCTATTTGCTGAGTTAGAATTCTCTTCCCATTGGGTAAATCTCTTCTATCTGGGTTTCATTTTATTGAATCAGATTGTTGGTTTAGTAATTTGATTTT
This sequence comes from Aelia acuminata, assembly GCA_911387785.2. NCBI lineage: Eukaryota > Metazoa > Arthropoda > Insecta > Hemiptera > Pentatomidae > Aelia > Aelia acuminata. The sequence continues at coordinate 140,038,883 of OU426978.1, read as the reverse complement.
ATATAGTATTTAGTATTGATATATAATTGAATTTATTTTAGTTATAATTCCAAAATTTTCCTAAAAAATTGTTACTTTCCGATGGCTAAAAGTTAATAGCGGAGATCACTCACTACTACTAATGGCTCTTCGATTGCCCTTCATTCTCAATATATTGTAATATTTCGGGGACAAATATTATGACTCTTCCTTTTCCCAGTTACCTCCCGGAATGCGCTTCTTTTAAATGTCGGGCTCTCACACGTTCTTGCTTATCTGCTTTTTCCGCAAGACTTTGTAAAGCAAACCCAAAGTCTGGTTTGCTGAGACTTCATTACGAGCACGTATGGCCAAAGACTACGTGGGGGATTACTAAAGGATTTCCGAGGACTGCGGTTTTTAACAAAGTCCACCCATGATTTTATTTCGCTTTGTTTAAATTTGATTTAGAGAGTCTCAACAAGTGCGTGTAATTAAATTTTTTTATATAAAAGTAACAGCTATATATTTGCTGAATAGTTAGGCATAAAGGAAAATTATCATTTTTATTGTAGTTTTGTAATTAAGTTAAGCAATATTATTATTTTTAGAAGTTACCAGTACATTAATATTTACTTTTTATTTAAACATTCCTTACATAAGTCCTTGCATCTCTAATATTAATGCCCTCGATTGTGGCAGAATTTATTAATTATTACGATAAAATAAAAATAAAAACCGAGAAAATTTTCTTACATTAAAAAAAAAAAGAAATATTTGAATTTACTTACTTTTACTGTTATAGGCGTTCCAACACGGGTTGCCTTTCTACACCAGGGCTGAGCTCCAGAGATCGCGGTCCAGCCAGTCTCCATCCTGAAGGCCTCGGCCCGCCATTTCCTCTTCTACTTCACTTATCCATCTTTTCCTGGGTCGTCCTCTTCTCCGTCTTCCTGGCGGCTGCCAATCTAAGACTCGTCTCGGCCATCGCTCGCTGGACATTCTTCTTACATGGCCGTACCATCTTAGCCTTCGCTGTCCAATTCTGTGGTTGACAGACAAGGGGACCTCCATCCTGTCCCGAACAACGTATTACTAATCCTGTCCATCCTTGTTACCTTTAGGCATCTCCTCCAAAAGTCCATCTCCACAGCTAGAACCCTTGAGTAAAGCTGGGATGCCATGGTCCAAGTTTCAGATGCATACGTTAGGATGGGCTCGACGATGGCGTGGAAGATCCTTCGCTTATTTTCCTTAGTAATGGTTCCGTTCCACAAAACCGGGTGCAGCATGCGTGTGGCTTTTCGAGCTTGCTCCACTTTTTTCCTCACATCTGTTTCCGAGGATCCTGAGGAATCGAGGTAAGATCCCAGATACTTGAAAACATCAACCTTTGTACATTTCTCAGAGTCGACGAGGAGATCACCGTCATTTCCAGCGCAAATAGCCATATATTTGGTCTTTCCGAAATTTATTTTAAGCCCCATAGATTCATAGCAGTCCCATAGTGAGTACATCATTATTTCCAGGTAGACCTTCCTCCGCGCAAATATAACCTGGTCATCCGCAAAAAATAGGGAGATCAGCTGGTCATCGTCGATAAATGGCCCCACATCTCCGCACCGTGCATACCATTGCCTTACAGACGTGTGGAGGTAAATCTTGAAAAGGGTGGGCGCCATGCTGCAACCCTGTTTCAGACCCTTAGTGCCTGCGAAAGTTTCCGACAACCGATTTCCTATTTTGATTCGGTAGATGTCGTCTCGGTAGAGTTGCCTTACTGCAGATATCAAGTTGCCGTCGATGCCCGCCTCCGTCAGTCCGACCACATTCTGCTTCTCGGGACACTGTCATATGCCTGTTCAAGGTCCACGAATGCCATATGGAGCTCCTGGTTCATCTCCTGGGATTTCTCGATTAGTTGCCTTAGGACAAAGATGTTGTCATTGCAGGAACGCCCTGCCGTGAAGCCCGCTTGCTCTTCTGGGGTTAGGAACTCATCCTCTAGCTTGTCTCGGAGCAGTCTTCCAATAATTCTACTTACAGAGCTCTGCACACAGATACCTCTGTAGTTTCTGCATACTTTTCTGTCTCCTTTCTTGAATATAGGTGATATAAAGCCAGTTCGGAGATCTTCGGGTATCCTGTCTCCTCTCAATATCAGCCTAATTACTTCAAGAAGAATGGTCCTCATCTTATCCCCTCCAGACTTCAGCAGCTCCATCGGGATCCCGCCTGGTCCCGGGGCCTTTCCGTTTTTTGAGCTCTTCAGAGCCTGAACCAATTCCTCCATGGTAATCTCCACTCCAGCATCCTGTGTTCGTGTAGCTCTCTCCTCTGCCATGAACTGGGGGCGGCTCTCTCTAAGGAGATCTTCAAAGTGCATTTTCCAATCCGAATCGCTAATTGTTGAGAGCACATTTCCTTTTCTGGGTGCATGCAGCTTTTTTAAGATACCCCAGGACTCTCTTACTCTGTTGTATCCCAACGTGCTATCTATGCGCCGGCAGCATCTTTCCCATGTAGCATTTTTCTCGTTAGCTACTATGATTTTGACCTCCTTATTTAATTTTCTATAATTAATCCAGTCTTCGCTGGTTCTTGAGGACAGATACCTCTGGTATGCTACTTTCTTTTGGTTCACCAGTCCAGCCACCTCATCTGTCCACCAGTCCGGCTTAGGGCGCCTCTCCCTCGGACCGAGAGCTTCAGCTGCCGCTGCATGAATGCACTCCTTCAAGTGTGCGTACTTTTCTGAAGCACTCACTCCTATACTGAGATCTAACTTCGCATCTAGTCGTCCCGTGTATAGATCTCGGATGCTTGGATCCCCAAGTAGATCAAGCTGATAATAAGGAATGGTTTCTGCTTCCGTCGTTGTTCCACCTTTGCATTTGTTTCTCCCCACAGTCCAGGGAAAGTAAATCTTGGCACGTAGCATATGATGGTCACTTCCGCATTCCCATCCTCGAAATACACGCACATCCTCTACCTTTAGCGTGCTTGCTTGCTTGAATATAATATAGTCTAGTATTGATGACTGGAAACCTGGTTTATTCCAAGTAGCTTGGTGGATCCATTTATGTCTAAAGAAGGTGTTTTTTATCGAGAGGTCGAAGGATTCGCATATATCCAGTAGCCGTCTTCCGTTATCCGTTACTATTTCTTCTCCATGGCGTCCAACCACTCGGCTACCCATTTGACGTCCGACTCGAGCGTTGAAGTCCCCCAACAAAATAATCTCTTCTTCGTGTACCTTCTCGAGGGCAGATCTAAGTTCCTCATCAAAGGCGTTCTTTACGTCTGGAGTCTCATTATTTCCGGGTGCATACACTCCGAATACGGCAATTTTTCGACCAAGATAATCAAGGTCCACCCGTATGAGCTTCTCCGATATCTCTTCACATTGGCTTATTTTTCGTCCGTGCTTCTTTTTGATCAAAAAGGATACCCCAGCTCTAGCCCTCTTATCCCTGTCAACACCACTCCACATATGTATGTATTCCCCCAGGAGTTCCTGTCCTTTCCCTTTGATCTTCGTTTCGGTCAAGACCACTATGTCCAGCGCTGAACGTTCAACTTCTTTTAGTACCTCAGTTTTTTTGTTGCTGATACTCTGTACATTCCAAGTTCCTAAATGGATAGTCCGTGTCCGTTTCCGATGTCGTTTCCCAGAAAAACCGTCCGATATATCCGAGGCTCCACTCTGGTTTCTTCGAGCATTCTGGTTTTTCCATCGATGAGCAGCTAACCCAAACGAAAACCCCCAACCTGGAGGACCAGGGTTTTTTGATCAGGGTCTCCTTCCCCTAGACGAGCTGCCGACCAAAGCTCACGAGTCCCGTCTACCCGGGTGTTATTTCGGAGTTCCTTCTCCTAGGCTGCTCCCGCAGTGTGGGGAGTGGCTGCGCTTATTTAGAGGCGGCGCAATCTCGCCTCGTCACAGTACACCGTCATTGAGCCTTTAAGGTACTTGCTGAGAGTGGCCATGCCACCGGCCACCCTCCCCCCGCTCTGCTGGTGTCTGCCGCTCATGGTCCGGGACTGCTTATTCGACATATTCGCAGCTGAACTACCGAGGTAGGCCGTTCCACAATCCGCCACCCGTGGACCCGCCTGGTACCTTGAGCTATAGGTTCCGGTTAGGCTAGCTATAGGTTCCGGAATTTGAAAATTCATAAATTAAAATATCAAGTATGAAGAAAAATAATTTCGTCATTAAAACCTTTAATGAAGGATGACAATTTTAAGAATACATAATTGTCGACTTAATTGGAGGAGTATTGATAAAATTAAATCTTGATGATAGTTAAAGAAAAAAAAATCATTTGAGGGCAGTTATATAAAGGGCTTCGGTGGTAGAGAGAGTCAGTTAATTTCCATTTGGGGCTTCATAAAATGCAAAGGCCGGCTTTATTTGACGCAAGATAAATAGCAACTGTAGCCGGTTAAATATCTTACAGTGAAAACTACTTCCATTTCGTTTCAGTTGCAAATTATTTTTCTAAATGAATGGCAAACACTTCCTCGATGTGACCAAACATAAGTTGCCGGATTAATAGAGAAGACGAGCATAATCTGCAAGTGCGAAAAAACGATGAAGATTATACATCATTAATTCGTGTATCAGTGAAATAACAATCTCATGATCCCTGTCCAGCTTATATTTAAAATTTTATATATTCGATTCTGCAGTAATACTAACACGTATATTAAATTGATTTGTTACTTTTTAATGACTTTAAAATCATTTTGTACAAAACATGTATTATACATAAATACATGTTTATATAATACAAAATTATTATAATTAAATAGAGTAAAATGAATAAATCATTTACAATTATAAAAGATAATAATAATATATCAACATAACTAGAAAGTAATTTTTAATAAAGTTAAGAATACTAAGTGAATATTAGGTATATTGTTTTAATTTCAAAGGAACGTTATTAATATTTTCAATAGAAAAATAAAATTTATTTAAGGGTTAAATTAAATTGTTATTTTCAATACCAGAAGAATATTGTTCCAAAACCATTGAGAAAAAATTATCAGTTAATACTATACATGTCCGTGTAATCTCTTATTTTTTTGTATGAAAATATATAATAATAAGAGTAAAATACACGCTTTCAAATTTTTGCTTCATTTGGATTATGTGGTTTTTGTATAATTTTGAACTAAACTATACCGACTTTGATCATATTTATGTTTCATAAGAACATATCAATATTTCCGAAACTTAGTTAACTAACCGAAAATGCTGCTCCTAAATAAAGATTTTGCTCTAATGAGTTCATTAACGAGGTGCCCTATCCTTTAGGGCTTTAACAAAAAAGTATAAAGGCTTTATGGAGAAAAAATTGCCAAGTAGGTCAGTACAGCTTCCTCATCACTTCTTTTCAGTAAATCATAAAAAGCAAATTTAATTTCTTTAAAGTTAAAAAGTATTTAAATACATTGGATTTCGAATGATTTTATTTATGTATTTATTGAATATATCTATCTCTCATCGACTATATTATAGTGTCCAAAACTAAATTTTTAGCCGACCCCGAATTTCGACCACAGACCGGCTTATTTAGGTGCCTATATAAAATATATTTAAATGTGTAACATGTTTAGGTAAGCCATAATATCAACGCAAGCTGATAAAATGACTGCAATTCAACTCAATTATTTGTATAATACGTGGGCTAGTATAGAAGGGTGGTAAGAGCGGTGGACTAGTGAGGTTACCGGATCGAATCCCGTCCACTACTTCCCATTACGGCTGTTACCCCGCGGTAAGTTAGATCATACCCCCTTAACTAGCAGTGGTCTAAAAGTTTAAATAGCTACTTCCATTAACAGGCTGTTAATCGTAGTAATTTAAAGAATATATATAAATAAAATTAATCGGTAATAAAATAGGTAGAGGGGAAAAATTCGAATAGGACCTAAATGAACAAGGCACGCCATTGAATAGTCGAGTTTTAGAACGTTTTCGATATTAAATTGTGAATAAGAATCGATATAGATCGTTTATACCATCTAGAAGTTCATAGGTGATTCATTTTTTTCAGTAATAACAAATATATGTTGATTTAAGGAGTTGACAAGTAAAGACCTTATGAAAGATCGGTTTTTTTTTAAAATTAAAAGTGCATTAAGCCTAATATTATCAGGCACTCAATATAATTAATATTTCGAATTAGATAGCCATCCTTAATGAAAATTTAGTCTAGTGGGGAAATAAACCTTGTTTTACCACCGACCATGGTTTTAGTATGTTGTCATACACACCACTATACCACACATAACCCCTAAAAAAATTAATAAGGGGTCATTTGATTACCAACCACCTTCTTTAAATTTCAATCCGAAACAAACGATTAGTTTCGAAAGATAAACTACGTTCCAATGAAATATAGGTACGAGTATGTTCCAATAAGCACTTAAAAACCGTTGATAATTAACCGACTGCGCATGTCCTTCCTAAGCCCTTGTATCACTGAATTTGATTGATTTAAAAACAATGCTCGATACTGTTTCAATGCTGGATAAATCGAATGGGAAAACGAGAATGAATCAAAATTGAGAATGAGTCAAAACAGTGGGGGGAGGGTATGCAGTGTGGTAATTATCAATGTGTTTTAATTGCTTTGTTTTATTTCATCTTAGACCATTGATAATCTTAGTTCTGTTTAATTTTTTTTTTCATTTAATCTCCTATAATTATTTAATTTTATAAGTTTTTATACGGTTATTCGTGAGTTTATATTTTAAAATCTCTAATAAAGGTAATGCTCAGTATAAATTCAGTCCTTCCAGATTAGGGTATTATGGAATAGTAAAGCTCGGGTTCATTGTTGATTAAGGGAACGTTGCGTGCTCCTTTCTCACTAAAGCTTTTTTTTTTTTATCTGATTTCCAGTTCAATACCTCAAGGTAAAAGCACTATTGCAAGAATATTACTATTGCGATTTGTTTAACAAAGAATGAATTTCAGTTCGGTATGGTGTTGCAATGCGTTCCAGTTAATCGCAACTGAACCGGTTACGTTCACAAATTGTGTGACCAATGATTGAATGCATTAATCCAGCGTTTTCGTAATGTACCAATCATCATGAATTTTATCCTTATCCATTATATGTTGGGTTTTTTTTTAACAACTTCCGGGTTCGAATTTATTAATTTAAAATAACCGAATAAATAAATTAATAACAAACCCGGAATGGAGTATCCCAGAAAGGCCTAGATCAATCCAACACTTATGGTCATGTAATAATAAATAAATTTGTTACGGTTCAAGAACCTTCCAGTCCAAAAACCTATACTCTTTTTCAATTAGTCGTATGATTCTCAAAAAAATCATAAGATTAATTCTGTTTCGTGTTAAAATATTTTAATTTATAGCAGTTACTAATAAAACTAGCTGCTTAAATATTCTGATGCATCTCACGGCATATCATATGCCATTGCTCATAATATTGTATATCAGTTTCCTTACTCTTTAAGTTATTGCAAAACTGTCAAAATTACGAGACAATAATTTCCTCAAATGTAACGCCTACTGAAGTGACTTAATAAAATGAAAAATTTATGTGGAAGCTATTTTAGGTTTTAGTACAGTCTGATTTTTTCTCTTTATATTAAAAAAAACATAACTACCTTTCTATTAATCTGTTAAATTTTTAGTTATTTAATATATTGGGTAGCTACCTATTGTACTGCATGACCGGTGTTCATAACTATTCTCACGTAAATTGCCAACTTTCCAGCAATTGCACAAGGAAAATGTAAACGGTCCATTGTTCAGTTTATTCGTTATCCAATCTTCAGTGAAAGTTTTGTGGGTACAATTACTACGGATTATGCTGGAAGCAACATCACGAAAAATTGTTTAGATTTGCTGAAGCAACGGCAATGGATAGGTTAGTAATTTAGTGCCAATTTGTAATGCTATTAATGTAAATGTGAAAAAGATGATTATAGATTATTTTCAATTTTATTAATCTTATATTACAATAATTACAGTTTAATTTTAGTCCTTAAATTACGACTAAAAACTGGATTCATACGGTTTTCTGATCGCATGAATCTAAAAACGAAAATAGTCAACTTTTGAAGGATATTTAATTTTTTTTCTAAGTCATTTCAAAGTTTATTATTGGAAAGTTTCCAATGGAAACATAACATTTGAAACGTTGTAAATAATAAAGTAAATGGTATGAAAAAAATATGTATATGTAGGTTTATTAAAAAACGTAGCTAAGCTGATGAGAAAATATGGTAAAACTGAAGAAATTGAATGACCTACCTCTCTGCCAGGGACCAGCTTCGAAAGATCACCGGCTCCAAGGTAATAAATACCTTTCTCTTACTGATGGCTTGCATAAAAAAAAAAAAAAGTGCCATTCAACAGATATCGTTGAAGGCATCTTCCTATAGCTTTCTTTAAAAAGCGATTTATTTGGTTGACACAGTTTTTCTTTAATATACCAACTTATTTTCCGATGACCATATCAATGTTGAGAGTAGGGATATTTATAATGAAATCATTGATAAAGAAATCTATTCAACTGAAAAAATGTTTTCATTATAACTAAAACCCATAATTTTTTTATAGGATAATTTGATTGTGAAAAATAAAATGTGATTATATTATGTTACATATTAACATATATATATACTAGCAGACCCGGCCACGCGTTGCTGTGGCTCAGTAGTTATATCCTAATATTTTTAAACAAATACAGTAATACCAATATTAATTGATAAAGATGAAAACCTTTCAGCTAATCAAAATCCAACGTGATTGAGAATAGAGCATTACACCATTTAAAAGTATTTGGTAAAGAATATAGGTAAGTTTTTATTTTTTAAATCTCATACTTCAATGTAGTTTGATTAAAAAGGAGCTGGTTGTGTTTACGACTCACAGAGCTGCCAACACTATCGCCCTTTTTTATGGATCGGTATAAACTAATTCGAAATGGCTATATTTTTCTACTAATTTTCAAAAAAGGATGACTGAAGTAAGTTTTGATAACCTCAGCCATTGATCTATTGATTATTGGCCTAACACTACTTCAACTTGGTATTGTTAGTTTAACAACGGGTTTAATTTTGCTCATGGTCATGCCAATCTTGGTTAACGCGTCATATATGTCCTTTTGATAGGCGTTTTTCTCAATTTCTTTGAGACCTCGATTTCCCAACCCTTCGGCTAATAAGTGTTCGGTAGGAGGGTGGTGTGTTGAAGCTTTTAATTTAGCTATATATTTGAGTGATAATAAATCTCTTCTTAAAGAGGTTTTTACATAATACAATTAAGAATTTTTATTTATTCAAGTACTAATTTGTTTAAAATGTTTTGGGTTAACCTGTTTTTTTTCTTTTTAACACAAACCAAAGATTTGATGGTTTCCACACACGTGAGCAGGCGATACCCATTTCCCACGTGAGTTATGCCATTGCCCAAGGGAAAAACACGGATTTTCAAAGTCCAAGTGGACATTGTTTGCCCTTGGGATTTGTTTATGGTCATGGCAAAAGCCAAACGAATAGGATATTGAAGCCTTTTAAATTTTATTGAAAATTCTGTCGGTTCCAAGGGAATAGGTGGCAACAGGGCGACATCTCCTGTAAACCTTCCAGGTAACATTTTTCCTTCAATAACATTTCCTGTGATCCTTTTAATGACCAAACGTGTACCGTTGCACAATTGAGGTGGATTTAAGTTACGAAGAAGAATGATCGGTGAGCCAATATTCAACTGGAGATTGTTTGGGTGTATATCCAGGGAATTAAAAAAATCAGATGGGAAATTTACGGCTTCGTTTACATCTAGAACATTGTCAATTGATTTTGGAAGTTTATTTCATCGAAATCTACATTTTTTGCTGCCAAAATAGCACGACTACCCAGCCAATTATAGTCCAAATAATTGTTCAAAATATCAGGACAGACACTTTATATTTCGTAGACAGTTCATTTCATTTCATTTCATCTCTACAACAGTTCAGAAATTTTCTGGTAATTTGATAAATTTTGAATTTCGATGCAGCTCTATTTCACCGTTTCCAATATAGAGCAATTGTTTAAAAAATATATTTGCCGATGGATTATTTTGCAGTAGTACTCTCATATTTATGGTGGATAAATCTGAAACTTGAGGTTACCCAAATAACAATTATTCCTGTTCAGTAGAGGTGTAATAATCATTAAATGTAAAATTTAAAAAATGCCGCGATTTGTAATCCTTTCTTAATCAACAATCATTTAAAGATAAGTAAATATCATTTCCAATAATAGCCTACTTTAAATTAAAGAAAGGATTAAAATCTTCGCTAACATTTCTTAAATTTTACATTTAAAGATAATTACAACTTAGGAAGTAACAGCCTCTATTCGATTGGGATTAAATTTTCTCAACTTTAAATTATTGTTGATAAAGGAGGAATTACAAATCTTCAGTGACATTTTTTAAATTTTACATTTTAGATCTCGGAATAAAAATGATAAAAAGGTTTGGTAAAATAAAAAAACACTGTATTTAAATAATAATAAAAAAACGAATAATGAAAATAAAGATACTTCTGTTAAATAAATTAACTGCAAATATAATATTAAAGTCTTAATTATGCAGTTCTTTAGCAAATCATAAAGTATCCCACACCTAATCAAAACACACTCTTTTTGTGAGGGAGTTTATACGACTGGTTACCCGCAGTGTAGCCAATTGACTAATTTTCACTAATTTTTGGCAACACTGACTCCCCAAGTCAGGCTTCTATTAGGCTACACCTATGACAGTAGGTGCTGTTACAACATTTATAGAGTATTATTTCAAATAATAGCCTAATTTAAATTATTAAAATGCATTTACTATATTAAAAGTTGATATCAGGGTGGGCCCAGCAAAGCGTTTCAGCTCTTAGCTAGTAATTTAATTTAAATACAAATAAAAAAGGAAAAGGAAGAAAAAGTACCTACACATTTGAGTATTTATTGTAACCTTTTCTTGATTTATTTATTCTTTAATGAAAATTAACAATAAATACAAATTTGTATTACTATTTGTCTGTGGAAAATAATAATATAGGAAAAATAACTGCACTCACATAACGCAATACAAAATCATAATAATGATAACCTGTATTACAATAGCATGCTTATAAACAAAAACATTATGAAATCGACATATGACGCCATGTTAATAAATCGAAACAGGACCTACTGTATTTGCAATAATTCGCTATATAAGAATTATTTTGATCACTAATCAAGTTAAAAACTATCCGGTCCGGTAAGTTGGCCAAAACTATATACATTGAGCCAAATTTCATTTTCATTAAAATCGGATGAGTAGTTTCTGAGAAATAGAGAGACAAACATCGGGACACGAGATTTTTATATATATAAGGATATATATATATATATATATATATATATATATATATATATATATATATATATATATATATATATATAATATAATATAAGTCACATTATACTAATAAAGTCTACTTTGTTAACACCAATTTACCAATAAAACCAATTTGATCCGGTAATAATCACTTTTACAACACAATTTATATATTTAACAATGTATTTCCTTCGAGATATTTTCATATTCATATTCGTATATCCTCCATGGCAAAGAAAACCTATAAATAAACACATTCGCTTACTGACAAATTTGCTTTGAAATACCTTTCAAAGTTCAGAGTACGAACATTATACAGCAGTATGATCACGTTTTCTTGTTTTCAGTGTCCATATAATTTATTAAAGCCACAAGATATCCAAAATGTGTAAACTGTTTGAGTAGCTTGATTGCGGTCTCATCATTAAAGGAATGTTTTATCCATAATTAGCATATATACCTTTTCCTTAAACACTTATCGAGAAGAGCTCTCGATAGTAGATTGATTCAGTCCGAACCAGGAGCTTACGTCTCTATTAAATTATAAGAATTAGCGAGAATGATTATTATAAGTTAAAAATCATTGCCCTCGAGAAATTTATAGTTAGGCATCTTTTAGCTACATTGTTAAATCAATGGAAAGTGTTGGATGAAAATGTCAGATCGCTCTGGAACATTGAATGAGTGCGATATATTAAAACCGATATCTTACATTTCAATCAAATACGGTGACATTGCAAAAGGGGATCAATGACAATTCTCTCAATGGTTACATAAAGCCGTGAATGGGAGGGCGGTCATGGACTCGGTTCATTGCGGACAAAGGCGACCAGAGGAGGTGACAGCCGAGTGAAAAGAGCGGGATATGAAGAGTGAAGACGGAAGTGTTAGCTAACATGATGTGAAAGAAGACGGTAACCATGTCATTACAGAACCTTGCCCGAAATGGGTCTTTTGAATAATAAATAGTTTGGTTAGTGCAAACTTGGCGTATGCTTTTGGCGTCCATTCTATCATTCGATGTTAATTTTTCATTCTTAGCCATTTACGCGATACTTATCTTTAAATAAAATATTATAAAATAAATATTCAATCACTGACATCATTTTTTACACAAAATATTAGTCTGTATTTCTGAATATTCGTGTGATTGGCTAAAAAAGCATAAACCGTATTTTCTAATAATTTATGCAAAGGCGTTCAAGGATCGTGTATTATCTGGACTTTTTATTTTTTTGAGATGATCGTTTGTGGTATTCTGGAACCGAATTTCATTTTATGATATCGTACGTCGGCTAGATGGTTACAACTCAAAAATCATATTTTTTTGGTTATTCACATGGGAAGTTTCAAATGCATTCTAGTACTACTGGTATTAACTGTAACTCGAAAGTAGCCCTCTATCTGCGTTAACAAGATCATCCCCTTAATAAAAGAATATGGCAACTTGTGCCTTACGAAAACGGAATAGGTATGCATAAATAAATAACTGAAAAATTGATATATTCTGAGTTGTAACCTTTTGATTGTAAGATAAAAAAAAAAAAAAAAATGATTTATAAACGTTACATCTATGGTTGAACATGGTTGAGATAACCAGCGGACTGATGTTTATTCGTAATATTTACTGAGACCATTAGCATGCTTATTTACTCATTGACGTATACTGGTTTTTTCTTGAAAGGGAGTGTATAAATTTGCAAAATCAATGAGCAGGTATTTTACACTAGTCTTTATAATACAACGGTTCCATTAATGATAGGTAGAATTAATCAAAGCTAGAATTCTTTTCTTGTGACTTGAACGAATCCTCATATAAAAGATGTAGGGTATCTCCATTAAGTTCGATACATCAATATTATTCAATCAGCAACATTAAAACATGTGGTGATTCTATTGTGATTAACATTTTAAAAAGATTGTGGTTATTTAAATGTGTTTTTTTGTAGATTTTTCATGATTAAACAACGTTTACATTGTGTATTTTGTTTAAAAAAGAACTTCGTAACCGAAAGAGTCAGTGTCAAAGTGTGTCAAGGAACAACTAAAGATGTCCACCCACTATCATAATTGTTATGACATTTGCTTATTATCGCAGTTTGATGGACAGGTGTAGATTAAAACTATAATAGATTTAAAAAAAGGGAACATAAAAAAGCCCATACCTTCCTCAACTTCTTATTCTAGAATACTTATCTGGACAAGTATTTTCTTTATTAATGAGTTTGCTCTTTTGCGATCGTTTGACTTCTAGTCTTTTCACATTTGTTTGTGTGTGTTTTATTTTAATTTTTTTATACATATGTAAATTCTATAAATAAAAAATATATTGGATAAATAAAACTAAAAAAAGGATAAAACGGTAATAGGGACTAATAAGAAATCAAGAGTACTTAGAATTTACACTGGACATAATTTAGCGATTTTTTAACCCAAAATTTGATAAAATTACCACTTCGATCATATGTTCGAATAAAGTAGTTGTCTCAATCTTCCAGTTACATTAATATTTGGATCGGACATAACTGGAATATATACAAATATTCTAAGAAAATAAACAAAAGTCGTTATTTCGAATTCATCTTCATATATAATATAGAAGAATTTATAAACGTAGAATATAGAATATACGAATATAGAATATATAAACCTCATCAACAATTAATAATTTATTAGTTTTTTTTTTTTTTTAATTGATGAAGTTGCTTACAATTTTATGTTTATGTTACAATTCTTTCTTTTCGATTATATCGTAAACTGAAATTTACCGCCGAGACAGAGAGCATATGTTTTGGCAGCGGTCCAGAGCAATCCTCTTGTCAACGACATCAGATACTATCAGCAGGAAACCTGCTCGGATAGGCAGTGACATATGGAGACATATCCTGTAAGATATTTGAAATTGGTGCCTAGCAGGTCAGGGGCCAAATGGAGTATGTTATAGCCAGGTCTATATTTTGGCGGGGTACGGAGAATATTTTGGCGGGAGCCCACAACCATTGACAGCTTTGTTGACTGGGCGGGCAGTAAGCCAGATAGTAGCCTGTGCGGTAGATGTTTTATTTTCATATTCATCAGGCCGTGGGAGTGGATGGTACAGATAGCCAACCCCATTCTCTTTTATATAAACATAGGGTACTGGTTGCTAAATAATATCCTAAGTCTAAAATACAGTTAGGTATATTGTATACTGAAAAAAAATGGATTTAGGTATTTTAAATAATAATGGGAGTTTACTCTTCACTTAGACTTGTCTAAACAAGAAAACAGAAAGTTACTTATTTCATTTATTATGTTTAAGTGTCTTGGAAATTCCATTTTCCTCATCTTTCGATCCCCTATTGTTCTGTTTCCAATAGAAACACCTGAAATTAAGATTTTATTTTTTTTAGCTTAAAAATATTAAGTATTATCAGTTCAGTAGTTGGCTTTACCTTAATTCGATATATTCGAACTTTTCTTTAAGCAGTTTGCGTTTTACATATTAAAGATAAATTTACTCAGTTTAAGAAATTTAATTATTTGAAAGCCCTATTGGAGAAACTGCTTTCCGACCTCAGCGTAATGGTTCGCTGAACTTCCCTTAGCCTAAAAAGATAAAAGAGAAAGTTTTGATTTGTTACTTCCTCGACTATTTTTGGCACGTTGGGTTTGACAACTTTATAGTGCACTAATGTCCCCAATGTATATATACATTTTTATCAAGGTATTTTATCTTTTAACTACCTATTAAATTTATTATGCGCTCTGTGCAAATTTATTGTCAAGAACTGCCTTCTAAATTCATCCAAGCATCCCTTTTTATTAATGTTTTTTTTTTCAATTTAATTTCATAAAACTTTTGATTTAGAGTATTTTATGCAAAGAATTTCAATGATAATCTACAACTGGCTGGGATAAAGATATACCTATATCTTGATGCTACATGTTGTTCAATATGTATGTGTGGGTATTTAAATATTGCATTTAACATAATGTATCTAAATATACCCATATAGCACAACATGTTGCATAGTATTAGGCAACGTTAGGTAGGAGGGGAGTTTCATATCCTAAGTACTATAGACAGAATTCGTATCATATTAGTACCAATCGATAGACCATTCTTTACACTTGCGAATGGCTAACATAAACAAATTGTAAGCGTTAAATATTGTGGTGGAAAATCCAATTAACTGTAACAAGTCAACTTGTTTCAACTCCCCTAATACCGAGGTGAGATGAAACAGTGGTCAAGGAGAGTTGAAACATATGATTTTTGAGAAGTATTAAGGGCTGTAAAATAAAATTTAAATATATAAAATATAAAGATATAATTTAAAGGTTTTTATTAATATTAAACTTTTGAAGTACGAAACAAACTTTTTTATTAATATTTTGTAGTGATATATCAGTTGAGGAGGTAACTACAGGTCTAATACAAATAATCAACTTCTAAAGTAGTTACTGTACCATAACGTCCTGTTCGTAACATTAATTAAAATAGCAGTCAGATAAACAAAATGTTTTACATTCTAAATCTTTGTAATCAAATAATTATTAACGTTCAGTCGTTTCTTAAGTATTAAAATCAGTTTTGATCAATATTTCTTCAAATATTTAAGTTACAATAATTTCACAAAAGTCAAAATTAGAAATATTATGAAAATAAAAAACGTCAATCTGACAAGCAGTTGTGGCAAACATAAAGTTCCCTACCTGTGCAAGCTTCATAAGTCCAGTTGTTGCATTCCGGACATTGTACCCATTTTTCTTTGGCTCTCCTATTTTAAAATGGCTCTAAAAAAGAATTCTTCTTCTGCAGAATAGGTGATATAGTAACCAATGTCTTGGCGGAAGTCATGCAACTCATTTGTGTTTGTCCTCGTTGGGAAAAACGAGGGAGTTGAAGCAGCCTGTTTCAACTTTCTTCAGTAAGATAAAACCTTCCAATTTTTAAGTAATCCACAATCAAGAAGCAACTACACCTAAATCAATTGTATCAAACATTCAGGTAACTAAACAACACAAAGATGACAGAAAAATAATTTATTGAGGTATAAAATGTATATACAGATTTACATAGGAAATTTACGAACTTAAAAAAAAATAAACAATGAACATTACTAATAAACAAAACTTATTCATATTCATAATCACTAGATTGTAAAAACAACTATCATTTTCTCTTAACATTAAGTATGTATTAATATACCTAAATATTTTTAATGTTGTGTTTTAGGTGTTAAACTTTATACTAACTCTTTTTTCATTAGCTTAGGAGTTTCATCACAATTCTAGCATGTTTGTGTAGGATTAGTGTCACTTGAAATGTTACACACACCACCATCGATCATAGTGCAAATCATTAGGTTTGCTGTTCCCCAAATACCATGGTCGACTTGCACTTCAATTGGTATCAGATTCGCAATTGCTTTGTCCATATTGTCCTGCTCAGATTCAATTATTAAAGACGATTCCTTTGCGAAAATAACATTTAGTAGCCGAAAAAATTAACGTGAAAGACAAAGTTTTATTTTCTCACAAAACTTTGTTATTTGTATCAATCAAACGCAAAGGTACGGTAGTGGTCAACTAGAATAATAATCACTAAGTTTGATTATGGACTAACCGTACCAATTGTCTTATATTCTCCTTAGCTTCATCCGAACAATCAGGTAAATTATGTTTGTGCTCTAAAGTATCAAATAAATCATCGTTTCTCTTGGTTAATCGTTTTACTTGGTTTAATACTGCGCCAAACTTCGTACAGTAAACAATTGGTTTTGAAATCTAAAACCACTATATTACAGTAAGGGGCAGTCAGAAACAGATAAACTAGATATCAAAATAAATAAGAAGAAATGCACTATTTATGGCTAAAGTAGGGAAAATCCGTTATTTTACGTTTTTTAGAAAATCATTTTTAAAGTTTAAACAATTATGAAATATAATATTAAACAATAGATCTTACCAATTTAGTAAGTAAATCTTACTTTTGGTCATGATAAATCAATGAAAAATTCACTTAAGACTGGTACTTAAACAGGTGAAAAGAAGAATTAAAATTTTTAAGCAATAAGGTGGTAATAGCCAATGTAAATATGTAAAAACCGAACCAGCTTTATACTTTGTATTTTTATCAACAATTCAAGTTAATCCTAAGCTTTGAGCTTTTGTTTTTATTTTATTTTATTATTTTATAAAAATATTTTTATTTCTTTTCTAAGATTCTAAATTTTATATTAGCCCTTAAGAAAAATATTTTCAAACTTAATTTTTCTTATTTTTGAAAACTGCTCGGGACACTGTGCACCGACGCGAACTGACATGTTCGGAGCGGCGTTGCCAATTCGCTAACGATTTTAAGTTTTGAGAAATAGTTGCTGTTTCAAATCCCCTGGGTCTCCCCTACATCAGTATCCCAGCCAGTAGGCATACATTATCATCCGGGTAATTTTGCCATTTCTTTCAGCTCCGGCCGACTCCCCTCCCCCTATTCACGATTACATTGTTATAGCATTTTTCGAAATAAGCATCATTATCGTTAAAAATTTACCCATCTCATCGAGCTAATTGAAGTTTAAACAGTAAAAAAGCATTAGGTGCTATTTGATTCATAAAAACGCCCCCCTTCTAGTTCTGGCCCTTTCTGAAAAAAAAAATATTTAAAAAGGGAGAGTAAGAGTAATTAAAAATAACTATAAAAATTTTTAAGCTAGGTCAAACTATTCAATGTCTTGAGTTAAGTTTTTTTTTCAATGCCGATTCCAGTTGTTTCATTTCGTAATATTCTCTATCGAGTAAAATATACAAAATTGTTAGCTTTATTCGAATAAAAAATATAATTATTGTATAAAAAAACTTTTATTTTTCCTGCAGCTAATCGGAGAGAAAAGAAAAAAATTCTTTATTCTACTTTAGTTAATTTTTTTTTTTTTTTTGTTAATCGAATAGTATTACGTGAACGAAAAAGGCTGTTGAATCTCAAAACATTCGATAATTTATGTCATACTTTGTTGTATGTTTCACTTTAGTGAGGAAAGTGGTTTGTTCAAGGATTTTCTTTAATGAAGGAGTCTCTTCCATGAGTTATATTGTATTTAGTTGTCACAGCGTTTCGGGCTTTTGGCCCATCTGGGGTTATCTATTTTACAAATTTTTATTTTCATCGCCAATTGTCCTTATTCAAAGTCTATAAGTTATATTTTTATGCTGCTTGTCATGTTACTTAATTCACCAAAAAAATCACTTACTTTCACAAAGTTTTTCGCTTTCATTTTTTACTTTCACTTACCGATATATGAAATATGTAGTATATGGAAAGTATCGTGAAAAATTTCGACTTTTAATTTACTATCGGCCTTCTTATTCTAATTCTCATATACATTATATATCGTCGAAAAAACTCGAATGTTCAGTCGAAGACGCGATTTTTATTTCTATAAATTTTAAAACATATTTATAGAAAAAAATCAAACGAAAGTAAGAAGTCCTAGGAGTAAATGTGGCCACCTACATTCTTGGTAGACCACTGTATGAAGTACCGAACTACGGCACTACTTTCCAATAGAATAAACAAAAACAATTGTCATTGGTAGAACTGTTTTGTGCTCCGTTACGCCAGTGCACTATTATAAAAATACAATATCTATTTTTAGTCTATTTAAAAAAAAAATAAGTATATGTGTCCTCTGAAACTAATTTTTCGTTTTACGTTTAAGGCTTTAAGGAGAATGTTTCCATTTTCCTATCCTATTCCATTAAAAATTAATATGATTGTCAAAAATGTAATGGTTGAGAAATGTTGATGCCACTATAAGCCGTAAGTTTGAAAGTTTTTTATTGAAATATTCTTTTTAATTAATCAAATAAAGTTGTTAATAAATATTATTGCTAAGTTCTGAACACCTACAGACCAATAAAGAATAAAAACTAATCCCAGATAAGTAGTTACTGTGTTAGTAAAAGTGTTAAATATTCTGGACCATGCTTAAATAATTTTTTTTGACCTGAAATAATGGAAAAGTTAATCTGACCTTATATGGTATTTTTAAAAATAGATATATTTACTATGTCATGTTGTTGGAAACCACATACAGAATTCTCGCCCGAAAGCATTACTAGTACATGATAATAATAGTTGTGATAGCGATTCGTCACACTTCCCAGACCTACTATTACATACAATGTTCTAGGTATTATAGTGTATTAAAAATGCAGCTAAGATACAAGTGCTATGATGATACATATAAGTTTTGGATGGTTTTAGCACAATTATTTTAATGGATAAAAAAATAGTTCGATGGGAATATTGCCAAAATAACCGATTAAAATATACTTGTAGGTATATTTATTTATATAAAATTTATTATGTATTTTTATTTATTGTACGTGTGAAGTACTGGTTTTTCATGTAAAGTTAATAAATGGTTGAAATACAGAAGAAAGTCTTTTTGGTCTTAAAATTAAATTTTTTAAAATTTTTTATATAGTAATATTGTAATAAAGTGGATTCTTAGTTAAGAACAGTGAAAGATCTATTAGAAGTAAGGCCAAGGCCAACTCCGGGCTAACGGTCGCGAAGCAAGCCCTAATAATGTTTAAAATTTTAATTGTAATTGTAATTTATATTTTTTTGTAATAAAACATTATTCTATTCTATTCTATTCTATTCTACAGAAGAAAGCTGGCTGGCCAAGAGTTCAGATTTTTCCTCGCCTAGGAACCATCTTCTCTCCGAAGGGGTGCTGACACCTTACAACCTTTTTGTTAAGCTTCCATCGTCAGTCGAGAGGGCAGTAATGCACGTGTATAGTTTGTTCTGTTGAATTTTTTGATTTCTCTTTTCAGTTGATTGCTCAGTCAACTTGCTTCAGTTGCTGTTAAATATCTGCCTGCCTGAGGTGCGTCATTCAGTTCTTCTCTTTTCTTGAGGATCTTTTGATAAGTGCTCAGATCTTGCTTGGTTAGGATTTGTTACTGCTGAGGACCATGCAGCCCTTGGATACTTTTTGTGAAAATGTTCACTGCCTCTTCTAGTCCCATTCTTAATTGAGACGGTACCATAAGCGATGAGTGTAGAGGCTTATAGGCATCCCAATCGATTCACCCTGAAATAAGTGTTGGCCTCTTCGAACATTTACTGTCTCCTCGAACATAATTAAATGTATAGAATAAATGCATGATCAGAACAAAGATCGGAGTATGTATTTATGGGGTGAGTTACTGTTCGTAGTCCTTTTCTAATAAAAAAGTCCAAAAGGTCCGGGGATTTTCGCCGATGCAGGCCAGTAAGTCGGGGCATGATATAGTGTTTAATATAAGCTCGTGGATAGCAGCCTTCAAATTTCTCCCTCTGTGTATGCTTAGTCGTAACTCCAACTTTGATGTTTCGCGTTGCAATGGTTAAATATTATTTAACAATACATTAAGTTTCTTTTTTGTGGTTTATTTATGATTTCATAAGCATGCTGCCACAATAAACAGGTTTAGTTGGAGTAGAAGAAGAACGATATTTATTATAATACATACACATAGTTTCTGTAGCCCATGATTTTACATTTAGTGTATTATTATTTTACTTGAAATTAGCTTTGAAATTTATTTGATTTAAAAAATGTGTACCTATAAATATCATTAATTTTTTAGGAAATAGTTAAACATTATCATTTCTAAAATAATTAATCGTTAGTAGTCTCAAGGGTGAACACGATTTTCATATTAGTGGTTGGGGGAGGGGGGGAATAGATAAATAATTTCAAATTCTGTAATATTATACTAAGTATTTTATTTTTTACATTTTTAAAAATGATTTACAAAATTAAGTTTTTACCAGATGATTTAATGGGCAACGTCCCCTACTGTCTCCCTCTGGGTAGGCCCATGAAGTCTAGCTTTGGAACAATGACTACAACTACATAAAAATCATTCCAGCTCTTGTAATCCAGCAGAAAAACTTGTATGCTTAATCAAATTAACAATAAACCAGCAATTTTAACGTTTATAAATTCAGGTGCATATATGTACTAAATAAAAACGGCTTTTCAGAATTGGAAGAAGTTAGTGTTTTAAAGTACGATATATGATGAGATTTTCAATCCCAGAGATCATTATTTATGATTATAAAACTCATAAATAAAATCTTACTGAAAATTCCTTTTCAGGGTTTCTGATTTAAATTATTCTCTATCCAGAGCCATCTATCCCGAGGGTATAGTACATACCCTATGCACATGCTATCCTCTTGATGCAATAGTTACATGTTAATCTAGTCAATAGAAAACTAATTGGTCACATTAATTAGGAATTGATGGAATTGATTATGCATACGTTGAACGTCTGCGAATAATATGCCCTATTATCGCGCTTCGCCTCCTCTTTATTCCAACTGCTAGTATCAATAAAATAACAACTTTTAAATATTGTTTGATCAGAAATCTCTCCTTGTTTCACTTAATACGTGTTAACAAATATCAGTTTTTATAATAATTGAGGAATAGCTAATTATATCGTAATATAGCTCATTTATATTACGTCGGTTAATTATTGAAAAGGGCATAAATTAAATTAATAAAAAACATGAATTTAATGAAAAATACTTTTTAGATTTGAATTAATTTTGTTTTCAAATCTACGAGATTTTACTCAATTTAGAAGATTTAGATTGTGCTATGTCGTGTACGCCTTATAAACGTAAAAATTTCCATTTAATTTTAAATAAACTAAAAAACAATTATCTCTAATAAAGTGCTCCAGTAGCAGTTTAAAAAATAACACATACTTATGAATCCATCTCAACTTAAATACGTTGAGTAAGATTGTTCTTACTTGACAATTAAATAATTTCAAAATAATTAGTTTACAATACGGATATAAATAATATAAAATATGGACGTATACTTTTGAAAGGTTTAATAGCCCTATAAAATGTATCTGCTTTCCTCAAATAAAAAGCGCGTAAGGTATAATAAATTGTTATCAAAATGGTTCTATATCATTTCATAACCAAACACGCCGCTGTTTACATTGGTGTTATAAATACACTACACTTGTATAAAGATATAAATCATTCTGGCTCCTCAAATAAAGCTGAAGCAAATTCATCTGTGAGAAACATGTTTAGAACTGGACGAGAACAACTGATAAGGTGTATTTCGACATTAAACAAATATTAGGCGTCCCAGTTTTTGAAAAATTAAATAAAAGCTCTACGCTTGTAACCCTTTATTAGTGCGAACGATAATTGGAAAGGATATTTCAGCAGACTCATCCTAAATTAATATTAGGAAATTTTATTTTTTGATCTTAAAATGTCATTCAATATATTTTTTATTGCTTCGTATGAATCAGTTTTGCCCTAAGACCAAATTTCCAAACCTTCATTTGACCGCAATGTTGACTGAAGAACATACCAATGCTGATTCCATTCGTCAAGTTAACAAATTTAAAGAAAGGTAAATCACATACAGCTCACTCCTTTGAACAACGTGGTAAAATATTTTTTTTTTTTTAGCTAAATGCAATGACGCTATAAAAAGGAGGTTATGTTGTCATAACCGCCCATTCCATATATTCATGGGTTGCTATGTTTCTCTGCCATAAAAGCTTAGCAATTCAATTAATTTATTTGTTGAATGGAATTTGATGAAATTGACATGCAACCTTTCCTAACCTTTTTTCCAACTTTGAAGGAAATCCCTTTAGCAGGACGAATTTAAAATGTAAGCCTTTGGAGAAATATAAACTTAGGCGTCCTTAAAGGAATTTGATATAATTGATCATATTTAAATTTTTTTTTTTTTTGTAACATGTTAGTCAGCCGATTAAATCTTCATAAATTTTTACAGTAAACGACCATAGTTAAGAATTTAAAGGATACCACCTTCAAATGATAGCATCCCATCGACTGGTAGTATCAAAGCGCAATAATTGGGAAGAGCTCCACGAAAAATATATTGGAAGATTGAATATTCAGCTATCTGAATATACCTCGACGCGTTGTTGATAATCCAAACAGATTGGATTATTAAATGAACAGAAAATGGAATAACAGGTGGATTAGAACAGTGAATCAGTAACAAGCTATTTGCTGAAGTTTTCCATTATTTTACATTGATTTAGCTCTATTTTAATTTAAATTTTCTTTAAGTTAGCAATTTTTTTTTTTTTTTATCAGCTAATGTCTTGGAACTTTTGATGGGAAAATATTGAAACCCTTGCCTTTAATCACCTATCTAATCACCTCATGCCGATATTTAGGCAGTTTTTGCAGCATAAAAACAGCTAGAGCAGAATAAATGTCGAAAACTGCATTTTTATTATTTTTCTTTGGGAAAAGGCTGAAGCAACTGTCAAGTTTCACAGAGTATTACGCTAATCATATTATATTTTAAATTTAAAATAATTCAAAACATGATTTTGTATGTATTCGGTTATATGATTCAATTACTTAAAAAAAAATGGAAACAGTCAACTTTAGGATACCTATTTTCCTTCTCGGCAAATTTTTTGGGCGCCGCGAAATTTTTCACATAATTGACAAAAAGTTCCAAACAGGTAGGAAAAGACAAATGAAATCAGAGGAATATATTCTCTGATACATTCTGGTCCTAGATCAATCGCTGCCATCTTAAGCCAGGATAAGCCCTTATCTATAATCATGCTTAAAATTATTTATGTTTTGTGAAAGATTTTCGCTTATATAGCGGTTTTTATTGGACGGTTACTGTTACAAAGTGGTTCGTCTATATATATACAGCATGGCTGTAAAACATCGATCAGGGAAATATGCTGCAACAAGCTCAAAATATTTTTAAAAAGAAAATTATAAAGTCTTACAATAACAAAAAAATTATAATTTCAGCTTAAACCAAATTTTTGGTAGGGAAGAAACTAATCGTTTTTTATGTAATGACTATTAAAGGATAAAAAAAAATTAACTCCAGATATGAACATTGGATTTTGGTTTTTTTTCCTCGTTTGCCCCATTATGCACCGGTCCAAACGGACGAAAAACAAAACGTATAAGGGCACCTTTACTCAAAAGCGACACTAGCTCTGATGAAGTATCGTTTTAGTCATTTTTACATTCCCGACACACAATGGTTCTGCCCGTTTTTCAGAGCAATTTAAACGTACCTTTATACAATAGTGAGGAATCTACTATATAAAAATCCGCTTGATCAAACGATTTGCTTTTTCCTTCTTGATAGAGTCCTCTCCTGAAGAAGATACCTACTCAGCTGTCTAAGCATCCTTTACATATTTCTGTAAATATGCTTACATAATTTGAAAGGATGAGAAAACTATAGTTAATCTAATGTTCCTAAGCGAAGTGTACAAAAGAAATAATATTATTGTATGCAAAGCAAGCTCCGAAATCGATCGATTTATCGATTGCAAGAAAATATTCGAGATGGCGATGAGTGTGATCGGAACAATCACCAGACACCTTCTTATCTCTACAGACTAAACCATCGGCAAATAATGGCGCTAGGAGCGGAAAATTAGGCGCGGTCAACCGGGCCTCGATAATGACTCGGCTCTAGTGTTAGATGTCCATGTAATACCAACATGTCAGCCGATGACGGTGTTGACAAGGCCGACGTTCACCAAGATCCGATTACGGGTCTCCTCCGATCTCGGAGGATAATAACATGTCTTTTTCGTGGCTAATGGATTAGTTTATCAGTGTTTACGAGATATTATATTTTAACTTGTGATAAATGTAGAGCAGTATTACTATCACCGGATCAAAATGTTAACTGAATTATCATAAAGCGATATTCCATGTTATGCATATTCATAATGATTTTGTTCGCTGATTTCTGAGGGAACTTACATTGCAACTTTAGGTAGCGTTTTCAATACTGTATGGACCATTTCATAGAGATAAATTGATATATTTACAAACCTAGTAGGTGCGCTTTAAATCTGACCGGTCTAATACAAATATTAATTTTTTTTTGTAGTATAACTGCATTACTGTATCTATGTTCTTTCCTTTTTTCATTTTTTTTTTCTCAATAAACGATACTTGATATTCAACACACCTTCATCGACATATTCGATATATTTAAAAAGAGCCGCTTACGAAAGCTTTAAACTTTTTAATCAAAATTGTTATGGTTCATTAAAAAAAGCACCAACTTACAAATTTACTTACTGATCTTCACCTTCCAACTGTTTACCAGCCCATAATGACACTTCACAAAGGATTATTTTACAAACGCTAACAGATACACAAACAGTTTATAATAGAATTTGAGTGCCACTATAAAAAATGCGGAGGAGGCATTGAAAAGGCTTTTTATGAAAGATCTCACTTAAATCAAGCCAGGAAGGAGTTGATACTGGCAACTTTTCTTAACCATGTTTGGCATGTGAATAATTCCTCTATAGCCTTTCCTTGCAAAATCATTTTGAAAGGTACAAAGCAATGATGGAAGAAAAAAAAATTAATGAACATGTTGTAGTAATCCTGATTTTCAGTATTAAAGCAATAATAAGGTGAAGTTACTACACTTAAGTCTCCTGCTCACTAGGCCACCAAGTTGCTCAACCAAATAACCCTTAATGGGGGGGGGGGGGGGTGAGAGGGAGGGTGAATAAACGGGAATTGAGAACATCAGCCAAAGGATAGACCGAAATCAGTCATCGCAGATACATTATCGTTACATGTCAATGATCAAACGCAAAGTGCTCATAAATCGTTTTAAATATTAAATTAAAAAAAAAAAATCGTAGAATTCGTTTACGTTTACGAGTGGGGAAAGACAGTTAAAAGAAACTAATTAACATAAACTGATTGGGGAGGCGTTTAAGGGACGTTGCTATCGGGTTGCCTTATCTCCCTGAAAGTTTCGCCAAACTGCTTAACCTACCTGCGTAATTAAACAGCAGTTAGCACTTCCTCTCGTTATAGGGCCCTTGCTACAACCCTGTTTCATGATTTAAAATATAATTTTGTAGCTCTACTCACTATAATAATTGTGGTGATTAAGACTATTAGCTATCATAATTCTAGAATTTTCATGACTAGATTTCGTAGATAGGTTTTGTTCGAGTACTTAGGAATTATAAAATATTTTTGCTTTGTTGATACTCAACTTCTGGGTATTAGTATTATTAATAAATACTAGATACGTACTTCAAACAACTGAATATAGTTTTTATGGATTTTTTTCTTTTGGGAATGGGATTATTTATACATATGTATGTGAGTATTACATAAGGAGCTTATGATTAAGCTCTATAACCTATTTATGATCCTTTTCTAAAGGACCATATATAATGAAATACTAAAATCCTTTATTACAAGTCAGAAAATAATATTTCTTATCTTTCTTCTTAATTTAGTTTAAATTATTTCTAATAGGGACGATTGCGAAATCGGCTTGTTAGTTTTTACGACCTCTTTTTACCTTGTTGGTTTTTATTTCTCTTTACCGATCATGACTAACAAAAATGATATTTCGCGAGAGTTAAATTAAAAATTAAATCATAGTGAGTTGTTAAGAATTCGAAAACCAACAATTTCTGTTGGATCTTACAATTATGCTTATACAGCTGTACCGTAGTTTATTCTCCCTTCAAGTAGTTTTGGTTTCTTATGCCCGCCATGTTGAACATTTAAAAGCCAATATCCCTTTAGATTTTCCTTCGTAAATGTTCTAGTTTTTATATAGTCGAAATACTTATGATAGAAGAAAGTCATATCACTATTGTGAAACGGATTTGATTTCAGATTTGATTAAAAAATAAAAATCTCTTTTGAATGATGAGGAGCAGAAAAATAATCCGACAGAAAAGTCATTTTTCGCTCAGATTCTGTTAGTAACTTGGAATATATATTTGAATAATGTTCCAAAAACTTCGTAGGCATCAACTCCTTCAGCAAGGAGTAGTATTTAAAATAAAATTATTTCCAGGACATTAATTAGTAATACATTTAAAAAATATTTATTATTTAATAATAAATCTTATCTTTTACCGAATGATTTTAAGGAATCTCTCTGATTTTGTGACCATGGTGCGAGCAGGTTTACCAAGCCATTAGTAGAAATATTAAACATTGATCAGAATAAAGAAGATGAATAAAAAATACGGGTAGGTTTAAAATTAGTTTAATATTTAGTTTCATAAAGTAGCTTATATTCTTTAAATACAAAACCACACATAATTTTGTACTTAACGCATAATAAACAAGTGCAATGCTAAGATTTTTACTTTTCCAAAGTGTACCATAACACAGGAAACCTTTTTAACTAACCATCTGATACTTTAATAAGACTGTGATCGTCGTAAAATATAAGATCCCGTAGGTGTTTCAGCGTGGGCAAGGTGCAAGCGACTAAAGCTTGGCGGGGGAAAATTGCTTTCCGCCTTCCCACACTTGGGTAGCTTCTTTGCCTTATTTGCTAACATATATTTTTTTCTTTCAGGGCCGAAGGATGATCTTTGGAGTGTTCCAGGATATCAGGAAGAAGGAGTTTTACTGTTCAGGTAAATACCTACAATATTTCTAGTAACTTATAATATCTGATAAAAGCTTAGTTCCATGTTAAAAAAGGAAAACCTGAAATACAACACAAGTTGTATTCCAGGTTTTCCTTATATTATTATATATATTATTCCTTATACTTATGCATGAAGTAAGCCTTCTTTACATAGATATATTACAACATATATATTTAAACATTTTAATCATTATTAATATATTCTATTAATTTACTGACTCTTTATTTATACCAAATTGAGGCTTTTAGCTTCAAAACAAGCAACATCCACTTTATTTGAAATGTTTTTTTTTTTTCTGAAAAGCATTTCTGTATGTTTTCGATATACTACATCATACCTACTGCCAAAGGATCTTCCTTCACAGTGAAAATCACGTCCAAAATGAGGCGATAATCCTTTATCTTTGAATTTCACAAAGAGAAAACTGGGTTATTTTTTTACTAATTAAAACTATTTCTGAGTTTAATCAATAATATTGTTCAGTGTTTAAAAAAAGTTTAATCAATAATATTGGTCCTTCAAAGCCAGCTAATTCCAAAATTTAAAATCCCAGAAACCTAGAATTGCTGTGAACCAACTTTTCAAAATTCTTAGACATTAGTTCTTTCCAAGCACAAAATAAAATCTTCTTCTTCTTCCTTGGCTCTACAATCCGGGAGGGGACAAGACCACCTGAAGCTGTCATTTTGTTCAAGATTCGCATTAATTTAATTCTCCAGATATGGGTTACTGGCCTAACCCTCAACCTGGAGAACCAGAAGATTTTTCTATTTACACCGAGTATTTTTTTTCCTCGCTACACAGTATATCTAGTGACCATTCTCCGACCCGCCACCTAGGGAGATGCCCGATTGAATACCAGCCTAACTCCACACGGGTACAAAAAATAACAGAACTTCAAAACTTACCATGTGCATGAGAAATTTTTTTGCTATCCTTGAAATTTTCTGAATTTGGATGTTTATCCAAGTTCTAAGTAAGTTATAAGCCTCAAGTTTACTAATAACTTTAGTCCTAATATCTGTTGTCCTAGAATGCGGCAGCTTTTAATTAACCTCATATATTATCACGGTTTTTTTTCTTTTATGGCTACTAGATGGATTACCTGTAATCAGCAGATAAAGAGAAAATTTCGAAGTGTGGATTATGAAGGCATGTGACTTGATTTGTGTGTTTTTAAATGTACCACTACAACACGTTAAGAGTCCTCATTCATTCGTCAGCAAAAACTCTTATTAACTTTATCAAGGTTTCTCAAAATGCATTAAAAGAAAATGTAGAAGCTTGCCTAATCCTTTTTTTCTCTCTCTTTCTTTATAAACCAAAGGTGGTTCACGCCCCTTTTCGTAGATTCTTATGTGGCCTGGTAGGGTTCTATGATCTCAGATTTGATAGGCTTAAAGTATAAAAATAAGTAATTAAAAATAAATAATTAAAATAATCTGGTGCACAATTTTCACTTAACAACCTTCTTAGAGTAGAAATCAACGTCTTTTGATAAATGTGAAAAGACCATTTAGCAACTTCACAGAAAATAGCTTTTTCCACATATTTTTATTATTATCCATAAGTTAAAGAGTATTATAATTATTGGTAAGTATAGACTTTTGTTCGTCACTTCCAGTTTTTTCGTGTTCCATATGAAATTGAAAAAATATACATTAAAAACTTTATTGAAGATTTTCTCAGTTCCCATGCTTCTAAAGGAGTAAAATGCTGTTTCCGAAACCATTATGAGAAAATTTATGGAAACCATTCATTTCACTTCGTGATGGGATTTGGGAAAACAACATCCTGGGACACAATAGGTACCTACTAACAAAATTTTACTGCTTTATAGAATGTTTTAACTGAACTTGATTTATGCAAATAAATAAATGTATGTATGAGTTTCCTCTGTAATAAACAATATCGATTTGCAAACATTCCTTTCCGATAAATTAATACTTTCCTCTTTTATTTATTTCGATTGTCATTTGCTGTTATAAATTGTCGCTTGAATTAATAACTGGAAATGAAAATAGAAATTTATCGAAAAGGAATGTTTGCAATTCACACACACACACACACACACACACACACATACACACACACACACACACACACACACACACACACATATGTATGTATGTATATATATATAAAATCCATTATAATATTACTTATAGGAACTCACAATCCACACTTCTATTTTAAATATTTTTTTAAATCACTGAATGGTTAAGAATGTGTTGTTTTTATTTTCAATTTTTAGTTTTATTACTTGCTTTTAGTTTTTATTAGTCCCATTTTATTAATGATTGTTATAGCATTCCATTTCCTGAAGCACTACAATATATATTGAATTTTTTATTTATTTTTTTGTAAAACCATTACAATCAAACAATGCAATTTTAAAATATGTTTATATATTTTGAATGATCCAGAGTTCTCTTTTGTTTTCTCTAAATATTTGTGAAGAAATCAAGATGCCAATAATCAAAGAAATAGCCAACGGAAAAAATTAGTATGGAAATCATTCATTGAGAATTGAACATTCAATCTTAGATTTGTGTTGATAACTTCATTAAAAAGGAATAAGTTCTTAAACTAATTTCCTTCTTTTCACTATTATTTACACATTATGACATATATTGCAGAAATGAATCGTAATAGAGCTTCAATTTTAATATTTAGTCAGTAAAAGATGCGTAAAAACCCATATGAGGTCAGTTTTATTCTTCTACATAGGTTTTGAAATATACCTATGCAATTGCACAGTTACCTATGTACTTAGTTATGAATTAATTGCAAGTAGCTCGATTTAAACGTCATCACCAACTGCATTTTGCTAAGAATAATATCCCCTCTTATTTTTTCGGGAGGTCACTCAAACAAGAGTGATCGATCTTCTGAAACACCTGGTTCAATTCGAAATGGTTCATCTATTCATATCTTCTGGCGGTGCTCGAGGATTATAAATTATTTTAAAGCTTTATCGCTAGGTCTCATTCATTCTCGCTTTTTATATATACCTAGCAGTGTATTCGGGAATCTTTTTTTTCGCAGATATTTCAGATAAGCAGGTTTTCTGAAAACGAGATTATGTATTTGATACAAGTAAACTGCTAGAATATTTTCTTAAACACTATTCGGTGATTTTGAGATGAAATTTTTCGATCTTAATGATAGAATTGAAGCTGTACAGCTGTTCTATATTAACAGCTTTTAAAATAATGTTGACGTGTTTTTCATTGCTTAAATTATCAGACGAAGGAGATAATGTTTTCAAACGTTTCCTTAGAGGAAATATTTCAAATAAATCCTTTAATCTATATAAATAAAGTTGAAATTCTGTTTGTTTGTTTGTTTATTTGTTCTTTAAAGAAATCCATACCGTTTGTCCTAAATTCTCCGCATTTCGCTCAGTGGTTCTTTGATACCAGGTGCGAACACCTGTCCATATTAAAATTGCATAACTTCAGCCAATCTCTGGGTATATTCATTATTGTTATACAATTCGTCATGATCTCGCTTTACAATGTTTTTTTTTTTATGAAATCGACCGTTTGAGTCGAAAAAACGGCCTAAAAATCATTTTATAGATTTTGAAGAGGCCAACAAGGCCCGGTAAGACCGTCCTTGGCAGGCGTCGCGTTCTGGGATTTTTAAACCATATGTTTTTTTTTTTAACATTACAATACATTTATTTACATGTATGGTGAATTTATTTTTTAAAAATGCCTCCTAAGAAGCGAGCTTCAATAGGAGTAGTGAGCTCAAAAGCTAAAAAACAACGTCAAATACGAGCAGCTGAAACTCTCGACGAACATCAAAATAGGATTGAACAACAGAAGCTTAGACAGGCAGAATCGCGGGAAACTAAGTCTGTCCAGGAATACGAGGCCCGCCTTGCGCCACAGAGGCTTAGGCAAGCCGATTTGCGAGAAGCTGAAACTGCAGGGCAATATTTCTGTTTGTTTGTTTGTTCTTTATAGAATTCTTTACCATTTATCCTAAATTCTCCAAATTTCGCTCAGTGGTTCTTTCATACCAGGTGCGAACACCTGTCCATATTAAAATTGCATAACTTCAGCCGATCTTCAGCTGATATTCTTTATCCTAATAAAAATCGAAATGATCTCGCTTTACAATGTTTTTTTTTACGAAATCGAACGTTTCATTAGAAAAATGAAATTCCCCGGGTGAAACCGGGACATACAGCTAGTAATCGATATTTCTTTAAAAAAAAACAAAAATTAGAATGTGTAATATTTTTCATTAGTCCTATAAAAACAAAGAAATAAAAATATGTTTAATTATCGATTTACAAATCAACAATGGCTTATTATCTTAATTCCGGTATATCATACAGATCTACTTTGAGAATCGCGTATCTACCTAGCAACGTAAAGAGCCATTGTAGAAATGGTTGAAATTCAAGAAACTTCACACAAAAAAAAAATGTTTGATTTTTGTCTTTTTTCTGGAACTCTTTTAGTATCAAGGTAGAGACAATGTACATGCAATATTTGCCGACTAGTGACGATACAATAGTTGCTGATAGAAGACCATATTAATTTTAATAACGTACTGCTTCAGTTCATTGTTAATTTCAACTCGTTTCTTTATGGTAGTGATTAAGATTACCTTTATTCTTATTTTATATTGGTTATTAATTACTAATACCCGGTAAATAAGGGATCCAAGAAAGTCAGTCGTTCTTTGACACCATTAAATTTCGTCATCCGTTTCAATAATGGATACTCTCAATCCGACGGAGGACAGACCCGTAGAGAATGTCATCAATAAGGCAAAGAGGGAAAGTGAATTCAAACAGAATGGGCCCAGGCAGGATGAGGTCTCCAAAGAGGTGAATCTTGCACCACGTCGTGCTGAATCATTCAAGTTGGCATCTTATAAATGCTCTTTGGCTTGGTTATATCAATATCTCAAGCCTCCATATAAAAGTCTCCGGCCCTTCGACAGATGTCTTCTTCGCCCTTCCTATCTACACAATCACGACAACGAACCACTGTGAAGATTCGACTACTCCCACAACAGATTGTGAAACGTCGTTAAAAGTTTAGTGACCTGGTTGTTGGTAGGCGGTATAAACCCCCGCTCTTAGCATCAACCCTTCCTTTGCCGCTGGAATAGCAATGAACGGTCGTTGTGGCTCGAGGAAATGGAATAATACGGAATAAAAACATCATATTAAACTCACATACATAATATATGCACGGTCAGAAGTTTCCGCACACTTTATTTATTCCTCGTCCGCGAACTAAGGTAATTTACAATCCAGCATAATGAAACATAATCATATTCGTTTAATTCTTAAAGTTTTTTTTTTTTGTTTTTATTTAATGAAATTTGCAACTGTGTTCTTAAATTTTAAAGATTTTACTGTGTTCAAAAGTTTTTCAGAAATAATATTAATGAAACAAGTAATTATTTCTTGAAGAGATATTTTAAAAATGGTTTTAATTCATTTTTTCCGTGAATTTTATGCTAACAAAAATCTAATAATTACCCCTAGAAAAAAAAGCAGCATGATTAATTGTCACGGTCAAAAGAAGGACGTCGATTGTCTTGTGCTTTACAACAGTGTTATTAATAAAAAAATTGATGTATGAGGGACGGCGGCAAATTGATTATACAAAAAATGTAAAATGAAAGTGTCTTGCTCATTTATTGGAAAATCCAAATTTTAGCCTATCATTTGACGTTTAACTAATGTCTCCATTTTTCAACCTTTGTAAAAGAAAAAAAAATTATATTCTATATCTTATATCTCAATTAGATTTTTAACGAATGGTTAAAACTGGTTCGTGTACCGCCGTGGCCAAAGAGAGTAAAAAATTCTTGGCTATGCCATCCCCCAGATAGGATGTAAAATGTAGGTCCCGAGCCTGTACTATGTCAGGTACTCTACATTCATTGTAGTATCGTCCGGCTAGCCCTACTAGCATATCGGACGATATGCATAGCATTAGTAGCATAACATCACCAGATGCCGCTTCACAAATAACATAAAAAATATAAATAATGTTTCTTATATTATTAAAATAATAATTATACACAAATTTCGAGGGAAAGATTTTAGTGAATTATCCTAACTAATACAACACATATAATCTGACGCAGAGAGGCGCTGAATCACCTTCAGGTTTGGGCGCCAAAACGCCTCCGCTATGAATTCCATTCCATATCGGTCAAACATATCCTTTGTTTTTATTACTATCTTTTCTATAAATATTTCTAAGGTACGTTTGTGGTCAAACATCTATGTTAATTGATTGAGTGTGTATCTTATTTAGGTATCTTATTTCGAAACTTCTAAAATACACCTGAAGATATTTTTTGTGCACCTGTGGCTAGCCCATAGCCTCATTATTTGTGCTTTATCCTAGGTGATATTTCGTAACAGAGATAATAGTATTAGTTCATAAATATAAGTATTTAAACTAGCCAGCAAAAGCTCTTGTTTTTGATAGGAACCGATATTAATAAAATATTGTATTTTTAATTCAATTCCCTGTAAATTGTGCAATAAATAGTATCAAAATAAACAGTATCAAGTAAAATCTTTAAGACTAAAATATTATCAGTTTGTGCTTTATTATGAAATGGTGGTCGAGTCATAAAAAAAAAAAAAAATGCCATTTTGTATAATAATTTGTTCTATGTATTTTTTTAGATTCTTCATTGTTTAAACATTACATATTAAAATTCACTTGATACCTTAAATTAATTCAGTATTCTGTCTGAGGACTGTTCACTTTTATTATGAAATTATTATTAATTTAAAATTCGGGGAGGCTGTCAAAAGGGTTGAAAATGATAGTCCGGACGAAATCATATACTTCTTTCATTCATCATAAACCTTCCTTAACATGTTAATAATTTTGTCGCAGATACAAATTAGCTGTTTAACCCTGGCTGTCTTCCAAAGCTCTTGCTATACTTACCTTCGGGTTTCTTTTTACATGAAGTAAGAATATTCAAAGTGTTGCTTTAGGTTATATAAATATTCATGTAATATACGTTTCGCCAAGTTATATTCATAAAGAACCTTAGAAAGAGTTATGTCAATGTATATGAAAATCATATAATAAAA
Source organism: Aelia acuminata (assembly GCA_911387785.2). Classification (NCBI taxonomy): domain Eukaryota; kingdom Metazoa; phylum Arthropoda; class Insecta; order Hemiptera; family Pentatomidae; genus Aelia; species Aelia acuminata. The sequence goes on along the minus strand of OU426978.1, from coordinate 140,003,907 downwards.
AAAATAAACGTGAGGTTTTGGAGGAAAACGTTAACTTCAATACATCCTAGAAACTTGCACAACTAAAAATGAAAATCTTATAGTGGTGCACGTAAAATTTATATTAGTAGGTATAGTATAATATGTACCTTTTTTATTTTTATTTTTGGGGGTACCTTTTACTTTTTTTTTTTTTTTTTATTAAACCAACTAAGATACAAAGTGAGAAAACAAACAAAAGTGATAATGATTATATTTACAATATGTTTTGTGAAAATAACAACTCGATTTGAAGGCATAAATATTCCTCATGAAACTCGTTCATATTGTTTGTAAAAAATCGTAAGCAAATAATCTGATCCGATTCTTTCGTTCGATATTATCAATTATAGATTTAAAACGGGCGAAGAGAAGAAACTGTTCGTGGGAAAGAATAAGGTTGAATAAGCAACGTCCCTTATAATCCATTCAACACATTCATCGTCACAACCACCTAATCTTGACTCTCGTTTCTATTCTGATTTTATTAAGCCTTAATTTTCATTTCTTTGAAAGAAAGATAAATCTGTGAAATTAAAGCATCGCAACAACAAATTATGAGGGAATAATGGAGTTGTTATTTTAGAGAAATTTGCTACTATTAGTACAAAATATCTAATGTGGCAACATCTATTTAATATTTTTTTTAAATATATAATGTTTTTGGAAATTTTAAAAACTTTCAACTTCTATATTGCTAACCATGAACTCGATATATAATTGTTTTTTCTTCCTAAATTTTTTATGGATTATCTTGTTGGTATGACAATTTTTCGGCACATTATGAGAAGGATCTAGAGGCACCTAGATCTCCTGTCGTTGGTGATAAGGGGATGGGTGAACAACCGAAGACAGGTCGAAGTGAATAACGATCTCTGTGTTCACAACCAAGGCCCTGATATGGTCAGTAGGATAGGATAGAGGAGAAGGTATTATTAATAATGGTAGTCCAATTTTTATGTTATTTATTTATTTTTTTATGGGTGTTTCTTATAAGTAAGATAAGGTATGCATAAGTTCCGTCTTTGGTAAGTGTCTCAGTTTTCAATTGTTGGTGAACGAACATATCTATTTTTCTCTGTTTTCCCGGTTTAGTTTAATGGGAACATATTTTGACAAGAAAAAAAGTGGACTACTGACAATGAACTTAATAACTACTGACAATACTTAATAAGGAAATTTAGTCACCAAAAAATAGGGTGCAATCGTACCGATTCATATTTTCTGATCTGGAGCAGCGAATGGTTTGGCGTGAATCGTGGGCAATCGCGCAATAATGCCGAATGCCTATGGATCGCTAGAAGACAAAAGGTTCTCATTCTCGAAAAAAGTAGCACGCGGAAGAAAGCCAGGAACCTGCTAAGCCAATAGAGCAAGACCCCGTTTCCATTGCGTGATAGATGAAGATGTGGAACTTGAGGGCCGAAATACTCTTAGTCTTTACTCCACTTCTGATTTAAAAGAACTACAGTATGCTACGCGCTTAAAATAAAAGTTTTAGTTATAATTATTGCATAATCACCCATTACCATTGCTTAGATACTAAGAAGTGCATAATTTACCTTACCCCACCATATTAGGTGATATGGATTTATCCATTACTAGGTGCGGTACCCGGCTTCGCCATAGTCATATTTGAAGTATTTTACCAAATGTACCCACCACCTACCTAATCGTAAAATTTCTTAACTTTCTCGTTGTTTTGTGATCATTTCATGAAAGGTTATTCATGTACAGACACGGATTTTAGAAATAATATACATGAAAATCCGAACTCCACTTATTTCTGATTATGAATGTACTTAGATTTTGTTAAATGGAACACCGCTCGGCCGCAACATTTGGTTTTCCAATTATTATAACTTTCGCTGTGTTGAATTTTTCGTCTTGGGAATGAACCCATTATCTTCAGAACCCTAGAAACTATAAAAACCGAAGCATCACTTGACCTTATTGCAGCAACATTAATTTTTTGAGAGACCTCCCTCCCATTTAAACCTCCCTAAAGAATCGATGCCCTCCTTAATTTGGGAGGATTATTACACTTACCACTTATACGAAGTCAAAGCGGTGTCTCATGAAGGTGCAAATTGTGACCCATATTAAGTCTATTTTTCCTGAACTACAAAAATCTTATTGAAAAAATATTCTTACTTTTTGGAATAATTGTTTATAAATAACATATATATTTTTTTTATATGTATAACATGAGCCTATGAGTTGACATAGAATTTCAACATTTTGTCGGAAAGCACTTTGATTAATAGTTCTCTTTGGAAAATTCACACTATATATTTTTCATTAAACTGTATAGTTCATTAAACAATATAGAAGTTGAAAGTTTTTATATATGATTAGAAAATAAATAAATAAAAAAGGCACACACGTAACGAATTGTGCGACCTCTCCTTTTTCGAAGTTGGTTAAATAGGTAAGAATTTCCTAAACTTTATTTCCGATTTAAATTTCATTAGGTTATCTATTTTTTTATTGCTTGTTTTAATAAGCTCACTGCACTTACACTAAGGAATTACTCTTTGGCAGTAAATTTACTTTTATATTAGTATTGATTAAACGCTATGTTTCGATCAATTTTCCTTCTGATATGTAACTTAATTTGTTTAGGAATCCAGTTGGTATTGTTTATGTTTATTTTCAATTCATTGCAGAGATGTAAAATAATGACATTTTTTTTTTAAATAAAAAGGAAAACTAATGGTTTAATCTCGTGTAATTTAAAGAGAACAGCTGAAACTAAAACTATAACAAACCGAATTTATGAGTGATATAGTTATGAACGATCCTATAATATAATGAATGAACTAAATTTAACTAAATCAGTCCGTCCCGCACAGACAGTCTAATTACATGTTGCGATAGGGATAAAATTCCAGCCCATGTCACTTCAATATTAAACCCTTATGATAAAAACGTAAACTTTCTTCATGGATAGAGGACATAGTGACATATAATTTTCTTGATCGTACCTGGAATCATTTTTGAGTTTTATCCGGACGCAAATTCTACATTTTGCTTTATATATTGATTCCTCATGTTATCTTCAATTTTTTATTATTCAGAGACTGAATTTTGTAGAAGGCGAAAGCTTCCTGGTTTTATTGGACCATTCTTCAAACACTTTATTTTGTCCTCCCCTTCCTTTTATTAAATATCCCCTATTATTATTATTAAATATCCCCAGGCTCCGGGGTTTTAAATGACTATCTTCGGCTTAATTCGGTTTATCAATACAATTTGTCAGGGGTAACACATATTACCTAACGCATTACAACATTAGCCCACTCCCTCCATCCCGCCACCCACTTCTTTAAACACCTGGTTTGTAGACGGAAGTTGGAATCTTACAATGATCGAATGCTCGTCTTCATAAGATATTAGTGCGGACAGAAGAATATCAATTGACCCCTCCTTGTCCCCCGCATGTGTTTGTCAGGTTTATTAGAAATTTAGCTTTTTCCTTTGATGAAGTAATAATACGCGTCATTATTTTATACCTGGTATTAAAACTTAATAAATCTTCTACCTTTTCATTTCTTAGGATTCAATACTTTCCTGATTAAATTCCTCGATATATCGCAGTAGGCTCGGTGACAGTTTGATTGATTTCTGAGTTCTTCTGTCTTATTTCATTAGAACCTTCCGTGTCTAGATTAGCTTGAATTTAATTTTTGCCTACTTGCTATTACTAAAATATTTTTGTTGAAAAGCACTTTTTTTTCCTTAAATCATTCTTTACTTGAACATCCTTTGGGGGGGGGGAGGGGGGGGGTTGACTAAATAAAAAACCAATAATAACCAATTTTTTTTTTTAATTTGGAAGACTTTATTAGTGTTATTCATCTAAATCTTTGTCTTTTTAAACCCAAAATAAAATGACTCATTTGAGGATTTACCACATCTTTAACAATGAAGATACGTGACATAAATAAATATCAACACTTTTGTTATAAGAAATAAAAATAGAAAAGTTTCTTGTTATTTACACTGCAATGCTTTGAAGAAAGGCTCCAACCGACTACATCTGCGGATGTATATCCAACCAGTTCACGTAGAAAATATTCTTGAAACGTGCCCCACATTCTCCCTAAACGAATCGATCCTCTTCTTATCCAAAGCCCTATCATTTCAAACGTTTGATTCTACGTAGTCGTTTACAAAATAAATGACTGAGAATATCACTCTTTTTCTGCAATCGAAAATATCAATCATAGTGCTCTCCATTAAGACCTGTTAATTAGAACGTTTTTAGGTTTTAGAAATGGTATTGAATTTTAGCTCAGATTCAAATTTAATTAATCATTCAACTAAAAATTAAAACTTCCTTATACTATGGAACAGATGTGACCGGTTCGTCCCTTTTGACCTACATTAAAAGAACTATTATATGGTGATGGAGAAAAGCTAATCCTCCATCGGGATTATCATGAGTTTGGCAAAAAGGAATAATTCCTCTAATTTTCTTACCATAGGCGTGTTACCTAGTTGTCCGCATTTTCAAGGCTGGTGATTTTATAGAAACTGCATATATTCATTTATTAATTATATTATCGTTTTTAGAAGTAGGCCGATCTATATACATAGAAAATGTGTAATATATTGGGGATTATTAGTTAGAAGTAGCGAGTTAACAGTTAACTAAGGCAACATCCTTGACACCAACCAAACCAATTTCGATAAAAACCTAAATTATTCTCAGAAGTTGTTCATTATTACATTTTACTTAGATAAAAAAAAACGCAGTGGTTTAATATGTTATAAAGGACATTGAGTGAAGTTCTCGTAAGTATCAAGTTCGTGAATGTGCCGTAAGTTAAGAGAGACTGAATTAGATGGTGCCAGGGACCTCCCTGCTTTGCTGCACTAAGTTTATCAAGTCCAGATTTCCCTTGGCAAATATTCTCACTCAATTCGCTGAACCTGGGAATTAGTTCCTAAGTTTTGTTTATTTGGTTTACATGTTTTTAATTCCCTAACTTGTACTACTACTTACTGAGGTGTTTTTTTTTTTCTTAGTTTTAATTTTTCATTGCTCTAAACTCATATAAATGACAAAAAAAATCAAGTGCAATGCCTGCATCATACAACTTTCACTATACAACCTACTTGGAGTAGAAACCGACGTGTTTCGATAACACTGGAATACAAAACAAACAACATATTTTTGTCCCAAGGGTTTTATTGGCTGATATTTATAGTATTTTTTATGCTAAATGAAGATAGAAAAACAGTTTTTCCATATCCCGTAAGGTTTTCTTGAGACACTCAAATAAAAATGTTACATTTTTTTGTAGTATGATACTCACTGAGTGCAGCGTACGCGTTTTTAGAAGGTAGTCGTAGAAGAGTTTCTTGAATATTATGCACCAGGTACATCTCTTGTGTCCAGTAGTAGCTAGCTCCCATCCTTGCACTCCATATTCCCTGGCATATCTTGTCCATACTAAAAAAGTTTTGGTGGAAACGTTCACTACGTTTGTCACCTACCTCCCTATTTAAGATTTTGTGTTGAAGAAGTCTAAGTGGGAATGAAGAAAATATATTTTGAGTGGCATGTTGCAGCCCAATTGACTAAATGATTTCAGCAGGTTCTTCACGCATGTCTTGTAGTTATTGGACTTTTGTTTTCCTTAGAAATTGTAAACCATATCTTTGAAACATACCCAGGCTCTTTCCTCTAAGCAGTTCAATTGGTTCTGGATTTTTCATATTTTATCAGCTCTCTTATCTGAGCCCTATAAAATTATTTTATTTTATTTTAGCATCACTTATTTTATGGAACTTTTCCTTTAAATAAGAAAATCCCCCTCCATTTTTATCCATAGTGGTGGTAAGTACACTTTCTTAGGATCGACCCGGTTGGGGGGGGAATTTTTGTTCGGGCCATGACTTTTTTTTAGAATGGTTTCTGTGAACTCGGCTATCCCAGCAAAACATTTTATACCCACCCTATGAACCAAGCAAAATAGCAATTACATTGAGGTCCCCGCATAAATTCCATTTATATTTATCATCTTCAATCTTTTGTAAAATTAGTTCTCTTATGACTCTTTCAAATTTGTAGCCTAAGCCAATGGCACAGAAGGGAATTAGTTTCCATAATGTAATAGTACAGTTTTAAGGCTGACTTTTGATGAGTCTATAAATAAACGCCATTCTTCTGGTTTATGATACGAGAGTATCCATTACAAAACACTTAATCCCTTTATTATTCTTGAGAATAAAAATTCTTAAAATCTACCTGTCTTTTTCTAAAAATGCATAATTTGGTGCCTTCATTAAGTAAATTCCAACCCTTGAGGCGAGATCCCAGAAGTTCTGCTTGACAAGTTCAAGTCACGAACTTAGTCATTAAGATCCCCTTGTATTAATAAATCAGGCTCTGGTGACACCCCGAAACTAGGGTCTTCGGCTTCATTTCTTTCTTCCAGTTCTTCATCGGACCTAGCATTTTCCTCAATTTCTACAGGTTCTGGTGGATTTGGTATTGTGATTTCTTGACAGTTTGGAAAGGGTCGAATAGAGGAGGGCGATTTAGGATATTTTAAAGAATGCTTGGAAAAATTTGTTATGCCCGTTGTGTTGGTTTACTTTGTTATCACCAAGTTACTTGACTAGTAATTGGTTTACTTTTTTATAAGTGTATGCTTATATATATTGCAGATACTTTGTAAACCAGAGTAACAACATGATGTATGTCCGTTGGTTCTCTCCACATCATTGGTACTGCAAATGGCATACGGACAGAATGTATAGCAACAACCTGTCAACAATGACACACAACATATATGGGGTGTCCATTTCTTACTCTGATCGCCAATTTACAGCAAAATAAAGTTAGCAACCTTTTTTTTAATAAGAGAGTGAAATTTCTTCTCTGAGAATTGAAAGTCAACTTACCACACACATAACAAAACGAGTCCAGATGGTTTACACATTTGCGAGGCATTATAAACAAAATTCAAAACGATATGAAAATAATATCACACCAATGAAGTGAACACTGATAGACCACAGCACACTGACAGGGCTGGAAGATATAGGATGAGTAAACAACTAGCGAACCTGACATGAGTTTATAGCCTAGCACACGTTCATAACAGTTATAAACATTAATTGTTCTCATGAAAATGTGTTTGATTACGCATAATTCATTCATGGGAAAAAACATCTGTTAACCAAAGTAATTATGTAAACGGAATTTAGAAAGTTAACAGAAAATAGCTTTATCTACATTTATTTACTTATTTTATTTTGTTATTCTGTATAAGATATAGAGTATTAGTGCAAAACTTCAGTGATTTTCGATCCATCATTATTTATTTCTTTTCTTAAGGGGAAAAATCCTAATGTCAACAATAGCCAAGTTTTTCCTTTCACTTACCTGTATATATTAATATATTTTTCATTTATAGGTAAGTGAAAGTAGATATTTAAGAAAAGGCTTTACATGGTTTTCACAGTTTCCATAATTTTTAAAATTATATCCTCTATAATCGAAAAAAATATCAATACTCAAAATATTTAATTTTCGATCGCATTTTGTAATCAAAACATGTCAAAGTTTATAATTATCTAGTCAGATTAATGTTCTAATTTGTTAGGCTTAAAGTATGTTAGTGTGGTAATTGTAATGGCCTATTGCTAAATAAAATAAACTTCCATTCCTATTTAGGCGACCAAACGGCGGATTATTGTTTCAACTCTCCAACGCCATTATGAAACTTAATCGAACTAAATGGTCTTCGACAACTGAAATCCAAAGTTATTAAAAGTTCGCGAAATGGTCTTGTCATTGCTATTCGATGTGATTGATGAAACTGTCAATGAAAACTTCATTTGGATAAATGTAATAATTTGGTCTTTTTAAACATTATAAGCGTCCACGCTGAATGTAAAACATGATAAATAACCGTGAATCCTGTTCTGATATTGTTTTCGTTGTAACTTTGCTGTTTTAACGGACATATTCTAGAAAGTTTGCTTTTGCTACTTTATTTAATTCTCTTTTCAATAATCAAATACAATACAACTATAATTCAAGTACAATAGAAAAAAAATTCCTGGTAGCTCAGATATTCCCAACAGTTTTCTTTTGGAAGAAAAATAACCCCCGAAAGTCGATAAATATGGGGAGAAATTCACAATTAATGACAGTTGTAAGTTTTCAGGAATGAAGAATCCATCGCAAAGGTACTAGGCCCGTGCTTTCAACGATAACCGTAACTATTCCGACGTTAACTAGAATATTCAGCAAACATAATGGCCAAAGTGAATGACTTTATCAGTTCATTAGGACAGAAATTACGTTCTACCTTCAGGTTTAGTCCCCTTATCAATTATGTTATGAATATTTCGGAATTTGTAAAGGTTTTGGCGTACCCAAGGAGGGTCTGCCCATAGAAGGATGGCTCAATGGCTAGTCTAACATTATATTTATTTCTTCCCACAGTCAGACTCGAACCCGAAACCAGTCTTACTGAGTGACAAACTTCCCATAACTTCCTACATTTCTTTTTTTAATTATTTTACAAACGCCATTCATGGTTGTTTCTTATTGATAGTTAAACAATAATTAAGAACTCTTTTTATGAGATCTGTACAACACATAATAAAATAGGCCTTAGAAGGTCTTTCCTGTTATCTCTGTACATCAGAGATCCTCAATAGAAATATTATCAGAATTAAAAAAATAAAAATCATGCTTAAGTAAAACACTAATCATCAACTCTCGGTGTTCACCTTGATCGCAATAAAGCAAGGCTACTTATAGCTACAATCAGAGAAAGGTTGCCCCAATATCACCGCACTCGTGGTTGCATACCCTTTCTGCGGTTTACCAGCCCTGATCACCCGCACTAAGCGGACTGCCACCACCAACAGGAGCTGACTTGCGATAACCAGTGAAAGCCCCTAGAAAGTCATCCTGATCCTCTCACCAATACTTTCCAGCCATTCCAACTCTGGTTTATACAACGCGCGAACGCAAGAAGGAAATGTAGACGACTAATATTCTTGCAATGAGTACAAGTAATATCAGATGACATTAGTTTTCGAGTTGACAACTAATCGGTTCATATGTTTAATCCATAGTGTTTGCAATTTTACTGCAAGAAGGAATAAAAACCGTGGAATCAATTTATTGATGAATATTTCCATGCCAAATAGTCACCATTCCAGAACAATGAGTAGAACTTTATGGGTTACTAATGCATTGATTCAGCATGCTATTTGCAAAGATGCAAATTAACTTTATTAACGCAATATTATATTAACGCAATATTATATTAACGCAAAACAAACATGCAAAAATAATAGAACAGGCATGCAAAATTGTAATATTAAGTTTTGCAATATAATGAAATAAATATTTTAAATACAGAGGCACTTAGGTACAATATTTCTATGTAGTCTGAGAAATTCTAAATCATGCTTCTTGCTACATCCTGATGAGGATGTACACTGATGATTCTGTATAATTTTTTAATACACTGAATTCCCAGCGTCCCTCCCTTAACGGAAAAGGATAAAATAATACCTTAACTGGTTATTTAAGTTACCATTAAAAATTACTAATTTTGCATCAATCGTCCAGAATCTGAAACTTGCACTTTTTTTTTCATCTTTTACCTCTTGGTGGTTTCGTAGGTAAGTTTAAGAAAAATATATATTCATTTGAATCCATTATTTAGGGTAAAACCAGGAAATAAAAAAAATATGCACAGTAACGTTGGAAGAAGAAATCAAAACCCTATAGGACACTTTTCTAAAAATAATTCAGTTTACAGAGCAAATTGTGTCTAACATTATTCAATATACTCCATATTAAATATAATTATTATTATTACATTATTATAATAAATTATTAGTATATAAAAAGTGTCTAACATTATTTCGAAAGGTCACTACTTCAGGTTCATTGATTTGCCTGGAGGGTGTACTCTTGGTGAAAAGTTGTGCGAAGAAATATTTAGACCTCTATAACGCTTAGCTTCCTTAATTCTTAAATGATTATTGGTATGACGTTGAGAAAGTATGTGCCCGAGGAAGATCTTGAATAGCTAACGGCTATTCGTGCATAAACCTACTGAATCTAGAGTTGAACTCGAAATCATGAGTCTAATAGCTCGGTGTTTTACTCATTAACCTACCTTACTCTCCAGGAAAACTGCCAAGCAAAGCCGGAATTTCACTAAAAAGAAAAAAATGATCGAAACCTCATCATTATTTTAGGCCCCTTTGTTAAAATTTGAGTTTGATACAATATACAAAACAATATTCCAAAATTTAACAGTCTATAATTTTGAGGGGGGGGGGAAGTCACTGATCAAGTAAAATAAGTTTAATCCCACACGCGCAAATTCTGCAAATATTATTGTGAGATATAGGTATCACATAATTTTCAAGCTGTCGGTCAACATGCATTTTGTGATGAATTTCAAAGTTCAACTACAAAAATTTTTAATTTTGTATGAGTGTAAAAACTCTCGAATATAGATATTATGCGCAGATCAAAGTGATAGCGGATAAAAAGCTCTTCAGGGTGCCGTGCTGAGCCTAAGCTCTCAATTCAAGCTCCTTCACCTCAGAATCCATTCAACTAGAAACAAGGCCCTACATAAGCCCCCTCAGCTCCAGGCATCAAACGCCTCAACCACCTCTCTTCGTTCCACCCCCGTCCTAATCTTTAGATTAAGAAATAGCATTTTAATGAGCTCTAATTAATGCTCTGAAACATTAAACAGTTGGTGAAGTTGAAATGCCGGCCGGCACTTGGTAACAAAGAGTTGAACTTGTACTCTTTGGGTGTCAAGCTGCTGCGGCTACAATGTACAGCGAGACTACAATGAAAACGAGAACGCTAACTGATTGTTTTAACTAATGGACATTACGAAATGTACAAAAATCAGGAATTGTTCTAATCTATACCTAAGTAATTAATTGGCAGAACTATGAGAATCTTTTCCGGCGGAATAGGATACGAAATTACTTATACAAGTACCTGGGTTTAACAATACTAGAAATAATAATTAAGTTCCACTGAATTAGTCTCAGTCTTGAGACGCTCCATGTTCCAAATACTTAGTTATGTTTCTTATGCCTGTGTAAACCGCTTTCCAGAACATCAAACATTTTTTGGGCGTGTCAAAAACTTACCGGTAATCACAACCATTATGACTTTACCTGCAAACTTATTAATCAAAGATTTATAGAAGATTCAATACATTACCCCGCTATTTGATGTTTTACTGGCGATTGCCAGCCTTAAATAAATCCTTTATACTTTATACTCTTTAAAATCATTTTAATACAAATTAATGAAATCATTTGGGTTCTAGTTTTAGTTGCTGATGAAATAACTAATTCTTAAAATAAAACAAGATATGGTAGCTAAATTAATGCTAATTTAATTCTTGTATACAGTCAATATAAAAATCAACTACCCATACCCTTACAATAAAAATAAGTCACTTAGGCACTAATAATAGTTTTAGTACTTATTATGAATTTTAATGAATATCAAAGTTTTTTATTGCATTAAGATATTGTAAATATCTACCAAAATATAAAATTTTTAAGGTATTTTTAACCAAGGCAATCCCCCTTCAATACGAATTTGGCTAAGATCAAATGATTTTTTGGGTCCCATTTATAAAAAAAAAATTGGTTATGTAAGTTCCGGTTAACATTGAATTTTTTGGCTTGGATTTATGTTATTTATGGCCAGGTTCTACAATTTAATATACAATATCCGGTAGCCCCTATACGATACATATTTCTTCCTTTACATTAAACTTTACATACTTTCTTTACATTAAACTAACTGTACCCCCTACATGAAAAGTTCTTTTTAATTTTATTTGAAAAATTGTTATTGTAGAATTGGAAGATTAGGTTTATATCAAATAAATGCGTTTATGAAAAAAGAAATGCAGTCACACAAAGATCTATTGATAAATATTTCAAAATACGCCTAAATAAAAAATAAATGATAAAATTAATATTTTAAATCAACGATATTTTAACAAAAATGAAAGAGAGAGAGAGAGAGAGAGAGAGAGAGAGAGAGAGAGAGAGAGAGAGCATTTCTTTGTTCACCATTTACTGTGTATCAAATGGATACACTGATGGATGCACCGATCATTTATTCTGTTTGAAATAGATCTTGATATTTTGAAAATGTTGAAAGTTTTGAAAATGTGGACAAGAAAAACAAATCAAAGGTATTGAGCTCGGAACCGTAAGCAAACAAAAACAAATTGAGTGAATTCGTAACGGATAATTCTTCTAGCCGTTGAAAATATAGATTTTAAATGATCGCGCACATCTTTCTACTTTGGCTCCTTCAACAAATAAAGGAACTGGAGGATTCTGTCTGGATTACTTGTTAATGAGACTACCTACTTTCTCTGACACTAGTATACAATTATTTAGTTATACAACTAAAATAAGTTAGATATATATCATTAATTAAATAAATAAGGTCATTTATTCAATTAACTATTAGATATATCCTATCCTAGGGTAATTTAATTTAATCCAGAAAGAGTAGTGCCCAGCAGCATATTGCCCAGAAAAGGCAGCATCTAATTGTTCGCTAAATTTTTCACATTTCAGTATATTGCAACCGTTGTGATCCAAGGTCTGAAAAAAAAGGAAGTATAGTCCGATAGCCATCCCTTCCGGCTATAGTTACCGACCTACTATGTGATCTGATGATGAAAGTTTTGAGCATAGAACTACTTTAAGGTCCTAATCCAACTAGGAATTAATGTTACATCTGGAATCATCGGAAGAAAAAAGAAATTTAGAGGGATTTTAAATTTAAATCAACATTAGAACGGAAAAAGCGATAAACAATTTCCCAAGCCATTTTGTAGTTACAAGAGAGAGGAGTTAGTAGAAGGTGGGGGGGGGGGGGGGTGGAGAAGCACTATTAACCCGGATTATTGATTTAACAGGAGTAGTCTCGGAAGAGCTGTCCCCTCATCTATTTTCTTCATCCACTAACCGATGTGAGTACAGCACCTATTAGGACCCTACTCAGCAATCTAAAACGGATTCTAAATTCCATTAATTTTTATGCTTCACCTTAAGAATTAATAGCTTATTCTCAACCTTAAATACTTTATTTAATAGATTTCATCTGATAAGTTACTTGCAATTAATATTTCTTGAACTATTTAGAATAATTAGAACTATTTATAATTTAATATTTCTTTAGAATTCCAGTATGAGTGAGCTTGTAGGAAAAAGTGCATTCCTTAAAACTCTACATGGAAAAAGAAAGTTGCTGAAGTAGTATAAAAAACAAAAATATAAGTAATGTTAGCATGTAATATTTGAAAATCTTTGTTGACAAGATTTCATTCGAAATCTCTGAATAATTAATTATTTTTTAATTTATTTTATTTTATTTAATTTAGGATATGAATTCTAAAAATAGAATAGAATAGAATAGAATAGAATAGGTTTTATTTGTTTTTGGGAAATCCCCATACAAATGGAGTCGAGCAATAATAAAAGTAAATGAACATGATAGAGAAGATATTAAGGATGTACAAATATAGATATACATGTGTGCACGTGCACATTGTAAATACTTAATGTTATAAGGATATAAATAAAATTAATTAGAAAATAAAAAAATAAAATAAAATAAAAAATGAATTACTAGAACGTAATTTTAAAGTTAACAAAATTTATGTACATATATGTATTTCATATGCAAGCTAATCTACATACGTACAATCATTCATACAATATTAACAATTCTGCCTAACTCAGTATACATATTAGGAGATTCTTAAATATAATAATAAAGTAAACAAAACAAAAGTACTTAAACAAATTAAAATAAAAATAAAATTAAGTTTAACCATTTTTATTTACATTTTACAATTAAAATAAGATTATTCATGTATATATATAAAACAAGGTTTCTTAATTTTAGGCAATCTTCGACATACCTAAATAAATCATTAAATTTATTTTTATTTTCTACTAGTAACAGTCGTTCTATTTTATCCTTATCATCGATAGCATTAGCGGTATATTTACTTAAATATTTATCTCTGTAAATATTGTATATAGGGCAATTTAATAGAAAGTGATATAGATTTTCGGGTTCACGCAGGTTACAAAAAGGGCATTCAGCACTACTATCTCGATAGTTATTTTGAAAACCGTACGAAGTTACTTGTAAGCTTTCAGGTTGACATAACCTCAGTTGGCTAATCACTCTATGCTTCCTGATTGGGGCTCTCATTTTAAGATAATACTCACCCATTTCGAAGTTACTAACATTCCTAAAATTTTTGTTGTACTTGGAATTCAAAACAGCTTGAACATCTGTAGAAAATTGATTATTTTTGAATTTTTCGATGGTATTTTTAAATTCTATTTCAAATAGCTCTTTGCTTTTAATTTTAAGTAGATCAGCCGAATTTATTAATCTTAGTTTGATTAACAATTGTAAATACCAATTGTATTTTGCATTTATCGACATATTTAAACTGAGTTTTTTCAGGATGTTTAAGCATAATTTTGGTAAACGATTATCTTCCATCAAATCTACTTTTCGATACCAACAAATCATTCTTTTAAGAACCTCCGTCTCTACAGTTTCTAGACCCGTTTCTAGGCGTACGTAATGGTTTGGAGTATTTCGTGGCCAATGATAAATTGTTTTGAAATAGTTCAAAGCAACTCGCTCTAATTTTTGGCAGTATGATGGAGCCCAGACTTCTGCCGAGTATAACAAAACGGAGTTAACCATGGACTCTAACAATTTAAATTTAGTTGCAAGACAGTCTGATTTGGATCTTGTTAAAATTTCCCGAACTCTGTGTGAAGCCAATTGAGATTTTTTGACAAAGTTATCTGCTGCTTTAGAAAATAGGCCCGATGATGAGAATATCACTCCTAAATAATTATATTGTTTTACGATCTCTATTCTTGATTTATCATAGAAAAGAGGTTTAACTTTACCTAAATTACTACCCCTTTTGAAAATCATGCATTTTGTCTTTTCGACATTAACTATTAAAGAATTCAATTGGCAATATTTATACAGAGAAATTAGTTTATTATTTGTTCCAGCCCAACCGTTATCTAGTAAAATCAAATCATCTGCGTACATCAGACCAATCACTTCTGTTTTGTGATCAATATTTATCCCTTTACACCCATCATTTATAAAGTGAGAAATTAAATCAGAAATATATAACGAAAATATCAAAGGACTTAAGGAATCTCCCTGTAATACCCCTTGTGTGATTTTTACTGACTCCGTTTTATTATCATCTTTTAAAACTAAAGCAGCTGCCTTATATAACTCTGACAGAATATTTATTATTTTAGCACTCAAGCCAAGGTAGTGGAGTTTCGGCCATAATTTTGTATAATCCAACGAATCAAATGCTCGTTTAAAGTCAACAAATGCCGTGAAAACAGTATTGCCCTTGTAACCAAGCGAAATATTTACTATCGAATTTAAAGTAAACACACTGTCTATGCAACCTCTGCCCGCCCTGAAACCATTTTGCTCTTCCGGTATTAAATGATGTTTCTCTGCCCATTGAGTAATTCTATCAGCTAAAATTGTTGTAAACAACTTAACTACACAGTTTATTAGAGCTATTCCTCTATAATTAGCAGGGTTTTTAATATCACCTTTTTTATATAAATGAAATAGCAAAATTTCTGCCCATTTTTCCGGAATGATTGCATGTTGGAAAACGTTATTAAAAAGGTTGAGCAGGTAGTGTTCCCAGTTAGGAGGTATTAGTTTATAAATTTCATATGGTAAATTATCAGAACCTGGTGATTTTTTCGGTTTACTTTTAATGATTGCCTTTTGAAGCTCACTTAAGGTTATGGGACCATCCAATTCTAAAACGGAATTTGTGGGGGAAAAATCTGTGTAAAAATCCTTCCCAGAATAGAAGTCTTCGTAAAAAGAAACAAACTGTTCGATGGAGACCGCTACTTCAACCTGATTCGGTCTATTAAAATTTTTAATGGTGTGCCAAAACAATTTAGAATTATTGATCTCTGATAGTGAGTCTAGTAAACGATCGAAATACAATTTCTTAGCGTCTTTTATGCATTGTTTATATTGTTTTTTACTATTGAAGAAAATATCAACATTTTCCCGAGAATAACCTTTACGTTTTAAGTTTTTGTAACATTCCCGGAGGTATTTTTTCGCTTTTCTGCACTCATCACCAAACCATATTTTGTCCTTAAATATTTTTTTACGAGGGTAAGAAAAACATTTTCGCTTGATAAGTCCCGACTCAAGCGCACAATTCAGAAAACAATCAATCATATTTTTATATAATGCATCCACAGAATTAGAATTAAAATAGATGTTATTTGCATTTAGAACTAATTCCTGGTAAGAATACATACTTTTTTCATTTAGGTCTAGACAGTATTTCTCTAATTTTGTTTCTTTAATTGTTGGGGTTTCCTTATTTAATTTATTTAAAGAGACGACAACGGGTAGATGGCAACTTAGTTCTGAGACAGGGTAAACTTTTAAATCTTGAATTAAATCAATCATAGCAGGGGATATCCAAACAGTATCTACGACACTACTGCCCCTAGGTGTGATATCGGTAAACTGGCCTGGTGTATCGCTGGGCGTCCTACCATTCAGCAATATTAAACCACAGTCCTCAAAATAATCTAATAATTTCTTACCCCGGGAATTACAAACTTTATCTAAACTAGTTCTATCACTAGACAGATATGAACCTTCTACTAATAATTCGTCTATTTTATCGTCTGTGCCTAATCTCACATTCCAGTCGCCACCAATTACTAAATTATATTGACTAATTTCATCATTTGACTTAATTTTGTTAAAGATGTTTATCAAATCATAAATACAATCATTTATATCAGATAAAGGGCTCCAATAAACATTTCCAACAAAAAAATAAAAAGATTTTACCTTAATTTTAATGATTAAACATTTATCAGAAGATTCAGATAATGCAACTTCATCACAAAAGTTTTTATTTACTAAAGTTATAAGACCTCCACTAGGGCGACCTTTTCTGAATTTTCTGGAGGCTACTGAGATAAATTCAGTGTAATCTTTTAACCATGGTGGTTTATTAAACATTAAATTAGTAATAAAAGTTTCAGAAAAACAAATAACAGCATTGCTGAGTAAAAAATTAATAACTTCAGAGTCTACGTTAAACAACTTATTGTAACCTTCAATATTCAAATAAACGATATTAAACAAATTACCTTTATATATACAATGATTTAAAGTTAAATTTCCTCCTACTTTTGTAAAAAACGGTCCATTGAACTTTGTGAAAAAATAGCTTTAGCCGGTGTTCGTACTTTTCTCTTCTTCCGGGCGCCCGTAGCCTTTTTACTCGCCTCGCTTGTGTCCGTTTCCGTCTCCTGTTCCTCACCAGAATAATCCCTCTCCGACATCAGGTCACCGTGTTTAGCTGCGATTTTTTCAATATCCTCCATTGAACGTATAACAAGTATAGGACTTTGATCACCTTCTCTAGCTAGAACCCTGTTGTTCCTCGTCCAGACATATTTCAATTTATATTTTTCTTGATGAGATTTCAGGTGCTTAACCCTCTAATGGTAAGGCTAGGGTCAGAATGACCCAAGCCAGGTATAATGAAGCCGTGCCCATGCGCCTCTTCAACTACCCCCACAAGATTCAAGATACCCTTTGCTTCAGTCCTCTTCTACCTGTCAACCAAGTTTCGTTACTCAGGTAAGCGGCATTTTTAACTTATGGATAATAATGTAGGACGTAGTCGAAATCTGGGTCAATTTGACCCACCCTTACCGTTTATGTTAAGCATTTTTTACTGTTTCAGCATTTTAATATTTACTTGTTTTTGAATTTTCAGTCTCGCAATGGATAGAGTGCTATTATTTAGAACTCCTGAAGAGGTTTTTCACGAAATGCGTCGCCAAGATGTCATAAAAATTACAGAAGAAATTTGGAATACGAACAGGAACGTCACAGTAGACAATTGGTTCTGTTCTTATGAATTGGCCGAAGAGTTAAAAAAGAAAAACTTGACACTTGTCGGAACTCTGCAGAAAAACAAACCGCAAATTCCTCTTTCGATGTTGGCCAAACTTCCAATTAATTCAACCAAATTTTTATATCAATACGATAAATTATTATTGTCACATAGTCCAAAAAAACAAAACAAGAATGTCCTACTCTTGTCGTCAATACATTTTACTGGCGAAATAAACGAGGAGACGAAAAAAACGGAAGTAATAGAGTTTTATAATATGACAAAAGGTGGTGTTGATGTAATGGACAAGCTTTGTCATGATGTCACCACAAAGAGAAAAAGTCGCCGGTGGCCCATGCGGTATTTTTTTGCTGTATTAGATATTACCGCTGTAAACAGTTTTATACTGTTTAAGTGGAATAAAAACGAAGCTACTTATTCCAACAGAGCCAGATCCACTTTTCTGAAGGAGCTAGCATTTTCGCTTGCAAAACCACAAATGATTTTGAGACTGCAATGCAAATTCCTTCCAAGAGAGCTTCGGACCACAATAATGAACATTACGATTACAATTTAAATAATCATTCACTTGCTATTTGATTTTTTAGTTTTATGTTATCTAATATCTTGTTTTTATTATATAATTTTCAAAATGTGAATGAAAGAAAAAGTTCCTGTAATGCTTGTCATAATAATTTTTATACTTTACTAAAGAATTTTATTTTACTTTTTGTTATATTTCTATACATAATGTATAATATAGAGAAAAGGTTTTACGTTACCTGATATATTGTAGTTAATTATATATTTTAAGTGTTGTGAATGCAAAAAGTTCCTGTAAGACTTGTCAAAATAATAATTTTGTCATTATTTTACTACTTTTGTAAACAATTTTTCAATAATAGATATTCTAAAATCTATTTTATTAGTTTTATTATCACAAAAATCTATTAAAAAGCACAAAAATTAAGATGAATTTCCTTTGGGTCAGAATGACCCAGCCTTACCATTTGTGTTTCACCCTCATGCCTTACCATTAGAGGGTTAAAAAGCGAAGCACTGTAAGGGGACAGCAACTCCGATACAAACACCGGTAATGGTGGTGTAATATTAAAATTAAATAATTCCGTATTGAGAATGTTCTTCTTTAATCTGTATAACTTTAAAAATTCCAGTTTATCTATGTTTCTCAAGAATTTAACGACAATTGGACCCTTAGCTGACCTCATTTTTATTCGATAATAAGAGTTAATTAATTTTTCATTAAATTGGAACCCAATAGTATTACTAACAATTTTGATTATAGATAATATATCTTCTCCCTCTAGCTGGGGAATATTTATTATTTTTATTCCATTGTTTTGATTCTGTTGATCGGTTGCAAAAATATGTTGTCTTAAAGATATAACTTCTTTTTTTAAATTTGAATTTTCTTTTTTCAAATTTAATATTTCTGTATTGTATTTATTGAAGTTATCATTAACTCTTTTATCCATAGAAGTTAATTCTTGACGTAATAATACTATTTCGGTTGTTATTAATTCCAATTTACTCAAGAGAATATTGAAAGGATTACCTTCAGTATCGCTTCTCCCCTCTCCTTTGTTTACGGCAGTGGGATTACCCCCTCCTTGCACTTCTTTGTCACTCATATTGAAATTAATTAAGAACTTTGTTGTAATAGGTCCAATCGAAATGATTCAAGAACAATAATAACCACTAATAAAAGTTCTAATAGCCAATATAAAATAAACTGTAAAAAAATAACTTTAACTAGGCTACCAAACAGTACTTATACAGAGCGCTTAAGGCATGACCTCCTCCATCAACGGTCCAAGCTCAACTCCAAGCTGAATTCTAAAAATATATACCATATGAAATTAACTTTTCTGTACTTAAGTAAATAGTTATTGGTAAACAAGATTGCGGTGTGAACATAATAATTTTCAAGGCAAGAAGTATGTGGAGTTATTATTTTTTGTAAGAAAGAAATTTATAGGTCCTTCGTCCAGGCTTTTTCAGACTTCTCAATATTTCAGGCAAACGCCATTCTTTCAGAGATTTAAATAAATTGTCTGAAATCGTCTAAAGGGAGTCCGAATATATTTTCTAATAACTGGCATGTGTAAATGACTATGCAAGGTTTTGTTGAATACATTGCTAGTTGAACACATTGATGCTTTATGCTAGTGAAATATTTTGTTTTTTTCTGTTATTACTAACAGACACATGGGACGGATGACGAGAGCGCCCGCCCCTCTTGAAACTAAAAAAATATTGAACTACACATTTCCATTAGTATTTTCCATATTAATTTCTCATTAAAATAGAAAAAGTTGACACTTTTTCAATCTCATAGAAAAAAGTTTAGAAATTATGAAGATAAATATGTTATGTAAATATTATTCTGGTATCTTAAAATTCCTTATAGATAAAACGATTTTACTAAGTAATTTACTATCATTAGTACTTTGATGTTCTGATTCATTTATATAGTTATTAACCTTGGTAAATACTAATATTATTTGTCGAAAATCAGTCATTTATTATTTTGAAATAATTAATTTGTAATTTTTCTAATAAAATAATTTGAAAATTATAAATGCTAATAGTTCTTTATGAATTGTTTACTTTTTAAATTAGATTAAGAAATGCATGTGAACCCAACTTGGCGACAGTTCTGAACAGAAATCAATATTGTTAGCAGGAACTACCCAATCGATATGGTCCCTTAAAATAAAGTGTTGCCTATTAACTTTCGCAATTATTTTCTTCTTTATTTAAATGATGCGATTAAGGATGAGATTTTTTTTTTTTAAATTATTAGGTATACGTAAGTAATTTTGTTTTTTTGCTTTATTGTACTTTTGGTACCAGCTGTTAATACCTTGTCCTGTGCGGTTGCTCTAAAATTTTCTTACAATTAAAATTATTGAAGTCTTGGATTCTTTAGTGTTTAATTGTGAATAACGTAATGTAATATTTCAGTTAATAACGGGCAACCTGAAAAAAAGAAAGCAAACTCCAAAAGTATGTATGTGATAAAAAATGCAGCTAAAAATCCTAACAAACAACGTAACTAAATAACCTTACAAAAACATCTGTTACTTCACATAATCTTCTAAATAGAGAAATTATTGAAATAAATAATTTAAATAATCTTTCTACCATAAATATTCCGAAATCTTTTTTTTTTTTGGTCCACCCCTTCCTCGCCATGTAGGCTATACGGGGTTTCCCAGGCCAGTGGAGAGGGTGGGGGATTAATGCCGAGTATTATTAAATTTCCCCTGGCTCCGGGTTTTGAACTTGCTATCTTCTGGTTCTCAAATCATATGTCCGGTTGTCAGTGGCAACGCGTATTATTTAACGCGTTTAGCCACTCGGCCATCCCGCCAACCAATTCCGAAATCTACACCACAAAATTTTATCAACAATATTCAACCTCAAATCAACCTTATTCAAAGTCCAAGTCAAACCGTTACATTACATAGTATCCCTAATACGCCCGTAAGTAATAAGATTCAATCCCTGTCTAGCGAAAGTGGAACCAACTCCGATCAAAATAAAGGTGCAATAAATTTTTAAACCGTTTATAGAGACTTCTTACTTAAAAGAAGAAAATAACTTTGAATTTCACTTTAAAAAATATATTCGTAAAAAGTAACGCTTATAGAGCCTGCATTAGATATCTCGAATCAAAAAAATTTAACTTTCACATCTATCAAGCACAACAAGACAAAGCCTACCGATTTTTAATAAGAAATCTTCATTATTCCAGTCCACACGATATGATTAAAAATGAAAAGGATTCAATGTCCGATTTATAAATAATATGTTACACCTCAGTCCCAAAGAACCCCTTGCACTTTTCTTTGTCGATATAGAACCGTCTCCAACCAATGCTGAAGTCTTTAACTTAACAAACATAGGTTACACCAAAGTTAAAATTGAAGAACCCCTTAAAAGAAGAAATATTGTTCGATGCATGAGGTGCACCAGATGTGGTCAAGATCATACCAGCATGAGGTACGAAACCACGTAAAGAGCCTCCTGTCTGCGCTCATTGTGGAGAACATCCAGCGAACTACAGAATATGCTTAAAAGTTGCATTTCAAGTTGCAGAGAAGAAGATTCAACGTGTGAAATCAGAAAACTTCAAGGTGAAAGGTAACAGAGGAACACCTGCCACCAGAGGCGGGTCCTGAACAAAATACCCAAACTATTCCTGCATCAAACTATTCACAAAATTATGCACTTACAGCTAACTAGTAACACTTCATATTACAACACAGCACCCCAATATACAAATTCACCATTTACGATAATTCCTCATTACATATTTTCTCACCATGCTAATTCTCATCGTACATCTTCTCCTCAACATACAAATCCACAAACAGCGGATTCAATTCTCATACTCAACTCATCGACCTTTATCAATTAACCCTCACGTTTCAATGTCTCACAACGCCTCAATATACTTCATCCTCATTCGACCTCATACAACACCCAACTTTCAACCAAGTAATCCACATCTTTCACTATATTTAACTTCATTTTTAAGAGATTTTAAATCAATGACAACTCCGCTCATCACCCTTCTCTCCACGCTAGTTACTAAATTTTAGTGTCCGACATAAAATAAATTTTTAGCCGAAACTGAAAACTGACTTTCAGCCGCGGACCTGATTTCGGGCCGAAACCGAAACCTTATTTACGTATTTATGTATAATACATGTAAGTGTGTAATATGTCTAGTTTAGCAATAATCTCAATGAAACTTTATAAAAATACAGTAATTGAACTTAATTATTATAAGAAAGACAAGTGCACTACTTAAATTATAGGTTCGAATCCGGGCCCTTACTTCCTAGTACAGATTCCTAGACAATACCCGCGGAAAACCACAATCAAATATTCAAGATAATCAATCTTCTAGAGGAGGTTTCCAAATGAAGATCAAATTTACATTATATGCCAAAATGCATTTGTAAAATTTGAAAATAAATATTATTATTATTATTATTATGAGATACTTTTGTAATGAGTATTCGTAATTAAACTCGCTTTTATATTTTGACAAACAAATTTAATTTTCGGGATGTTATATACTTTTCATACACATTTCTGTTTTCTTGTAATGTAACTTGCGTACATCTGTTTACTAACGATAAGCAGATATTTTTCTCTAATAATTCGGAGACGAGTGCATTTTTATTGACGCTGTGCAGAAAAACATGCAAGTTTGCAAATTATACTGCACTATTAAAAATAATATCGGCTTGTTTGAACACTGATTTTACCACCCGCTTAGCTATAAAAAGTAAAATTTGTATAATTACCCAAGTGGCTGATGAACCCATTTTTTTACAAATAAATAAAAATTTAAAAATTAAAATTAAAAAAGATCCTGAAAAATATTCAAAACAGCAGAGATGTCATTGACGCAACTAATACTGATATTTTCCCCCCATTCTAAGCTGTTTCCTATTTTGATAGCTCTTAAAAGATTAGATAACTTTAAATGAAATATATGGCAAGGCTGTTATTATTGTTTTTTATCTCGTACCGTTGGAAAATAAGAAGAGTATTGTGTCTTCACAACGGTTTGTGATCATTGCGATTGTCTGTGGTGGAGATCGTGCATATACATAAACATATGCTTATAACACAAGGACATTAATGGAATGGAATCTTTTGTAGAAAAAATGCAAGACCTTGTTAACTGTGACAATCCATTTATTCTGATTTCGTTTTCCATTGTTACTCCTCGATATTTCTCATTTTGCGTTACTAATGTTCTCAGTTTTTAGTAAAACAGAGGCATGTTCTGATTATGTTCCTATGCATACTTTTATAAATGTACTTCTTATATTGTAAGCCAGTTAGTTAAGGATAATTTAGAGATTCTGACAAGTAATTTTAATGATGGCCCAATTCGTTTGTTTTGTAGCTTTCAGAATAGTCTCATGTGGGTTTTGCATTTCATTCTTTTTTCCAGGTTTCTCCAAGTCTCAAATATCGCTCATACTTAGTAGTCAGAATATTATTACAATAAACATCAGAGGAATCTTCTTGATAGAGAGTGAAGACTATAAACACGCTCTTCATTTCATTCATCTTTACCTTTCAACCCAAGCTGAAGTATCGTCAAGATGACTTTCGAGAATTAAACAAGCTTCGTTTAGGTTTTCGTGAGATGTGAGGAGGGTGTCGTAATTCATCTTCGTTATATGCAAAAAGCCTTGCTATGAAATAAAATTGTAATTAAGTGACACCCTAACAAGTCTATTGAAATTAATTGGTGGCCTTCAAGGATTCCGATAGTGTATTCTAGTTGTTAGTCAATAGTTTATTACTATGGTTCATTAGCGATTTCTCGAATCTTTTGAAAATCGTTATATAACGAACAATTTTATATATGCTAAAAACATGATATAATTTTATGAATATAAATGTCAATCATCAATAAGGTCTCTTAGTCGTTATTCGCGAATATTTTTAAAAAGCCAAAGTATGTAGGACACTTTTAAGATGAGCGCCTTAGGTTTGAAAACAATGTTCTAATCGGGAAAAAAAAAAATCTGGTGCGTGCGCGCAACACACAACTTTCACTTACCAACTTACTTAGATAAGAAATTGACGTGTTTTGTCAAATATAATTTCCCAGTCACACATTTTTCTACATCCATATCTTATTTTTGTTAATCGTTAAAGCCGTTATTGGGTAAATAAAAAAACCCGTGAAAATGATACAAAATGTATTAAGTAAAGTCCCCCCTCCGGTTAATCAATTTTAATGAAATTTTAACAGTCATATCTCGGGCATATACATACATCAAATACCCAGTTTTATCAAAATCGTTAAAGCCGATTTAGAGTAAATAAAAAAAACACGTGAAAATGTTACAAAATTTATTAAGTAAAGTCCCCCCTCCGGTTAATCAATTTTAATGAAACTTTAACAGTCATATCTCGGGCATATACATACATCAAATACCCAGTTTGATCAAAATCGTTAAAGCCGATTTAGAGTAAATAAAAAAAACACGTGAAAATGTTACAAAATTTATTAAGTAAAGTCCCCCCTCTGGTTAATCGATTTTGATGAAATTTTTACAGTCATATTTCGGGCATATAAATAGATGAAATAATCAGTTTAATCAAAATCGTTAGAGCCGTTTTTGAGAAAATCGAAAAAAACCTAAAAAGTTATTAAGTAAAGTACCCCCTCCCTTTCAGTAATTTTGATGAAATTTATGCTGTCACATCGCGGGCATATACCTACACTAAATACCCAATTTCAGGATCGCACGGTTTATAGTTTTTGAGCTAGTCTGTTCACACACACAGACACACACACACACACACAGACCATTTCGCGGGACTTGGTTATTTCGACTCAGGGGGTCCCAAAACGTGTATTTCCGTTGAAAACCGGAAGTCGAAATTTTTCACGATCGCAATACTTCCACTTACTATATATTTCATATATAGGTAAGTGAAAGTAAAAAAACACGTGAAATTGATACAAAATTTGTTAAGTAAAGTCCCCCCTCCGGTTGGTCAATTTTGATGAAATGTTGGCTATCACATCTTTGGCATATACATACATCAAATACCCAGTTTGATCAAAATCCTGAAAACCGTTTTTGAGTAAATAAAAAGAACACGTGAAAATGATACAAAATTTGTTAAGTAAAGTCCCCCCTCCGGTTGATCAATTTTGATGAAATGTTGGCTATCACATCTTTGGCTTATACATACATCAAATACCCAGTTTGATCAAAATCGTGAAAACCGTTTTTGAGTAAATAAAAAAAAACACGTGAAATTGATACAAAATTTGTTAAGTAAAGTCCCCCCTCCGGTTGGTCAATTTTGATGAAATGTTGGCTATCACATCTTTGGCATATACATACATCAAATACCCAGTTTGATCAAAATCCTGAAAACCGTTTTTGAGTAAATAAAAAGAACACGTGAAAAAGATACAAAATTTGTTAAGTAAAGTCCCCCCTCCGGTTGATCAATTTTGATGAAATGTTGGCTATCACATCTTTGGCTTATACATACATCAAATACCCAGTTTGATCAAAATCGTGAAAACCGTTTTTGAGTAAATAAAAAAACACGTGAAAATTATACAAAATTTGTTAAGTAAAGTCCCCCCTCCGGTTGGTCAATTTTGATGAAATGTTGGCTATCACATCTTTGGCATATACATACATCAAATACCCAGTTTGATCAAAATCGTGAAAACCGTTTTTGAGTAAATAAAAAAACACGTGAAAATTATACAAAATTTGTTAAGTAAAGTCCCCCCTCCGGTTGGTCAATTTTGATGAAATGTTGGCTATCACATCTTTGGCATATACATACATCAAATACCCAGTTTGATCAAAATCCTGAAAACCGTTTTTGAGTAAATAAAAAGAACACGTGAAAATGATACAAAATTTGTTAAGTAAAGTCCCCCCTCCGGTTGATCAATTTTGATGAAATGTTGGCTATCACATCTTTGGCTTATACATACATCAAATACCCAGTTTGATCAAAATCGTGAAAACCGTTTTTGAGTAAATAAAAAAACACGTGAAAATTATACAAAATTTGTTAAGTAAAGTCCCCCCTCCGGTTGGTCAATTTTGATGAAATGTTGGCTATCACATCTTTGGCATATACATACATCAAATACCCAGTTTGATCAAAATCCTGAAAACCGTTTTTGAGTAAATAAAAAGAACACGTGAAAAAGATACAAAATTTGTTAAGTAAAGTCCCCCCTCCGGTTGATCAATTTTGATGAAATGTTGGCTATCACATCTTTGGCTTATACATACATCAAATACCCAGTTTGATCAAAATCGTGAAAACCGTTTTTGAGTAAATAAAAAAACACGTGAAAATTATACAAAATTTGTTAAGTAAAGTCCCCCCTCCGGTTGGTCAATTTTGATGAAATGTTGGCTATCACATCTTTGGCATATACATACACTAAATACCCAATCTCAGGTTCACACGGTTTATAGTTTTTGAGCTAGTCTGTTCACACACACACACACACACACACACACACACACACACACACACACACACACACACACAGACCATTTCGCGGGACTTGGTTAATTGGACTCAGGGGACCCCAAAACGTGTATTTCCGTTGAAAACCGGAAGTCGAAATTTTTCACGATCGCAATACTTCCACTTACTATATATTTCATATATAGGTAAGTGAAAGTAAAAAACATTCGAAAGGAAACAGGTCAGCCAGAGAATCGATAGTGACAACAGGAGAGTCCTAAAGATTCATGGGTTGACCCGCCGAAAGAAAATCTTTCGTTTTATTTCGGAGCGTTTCACTCTTACTTTTATGATCCCATTCTTGGCAAGAAACTATTTTCTCTTTTATTTTTCTTAAAATATCAGGACAAAAAAGATTTATAATTTAAATTTATCAAGTAATATCCCCACAGAAAATTATTTAATAATCTTGTTTTTCTATTTTAGGAGGAGATGGATAGAGACGGAACTTTGTCAACAGGTAAGGATATTAATCTGTTTCCATTTAATCAAAAACACCTTTTATTTGGGAATATTAGTATCGGATATCTTTAACTTATTTATTTAAGTATAATTTCAATCGTGGCGAAAGATTTTTCTTTTTTTCTCCTGTTTAGGTTCATCAAATTCTTTGATATTTCATATATAGCCATTTCTTATGACTATCCATAATGATAGACAGTTAATGTCTCCATATAAAAAAAAATCAAAGGTACTTTATAGGATGAAAATTTTCTATCAGCATTAAAGCCCCATCAGAACATTTCTATGACGATTAAGCCTGCTTGATATTAAAGCATACATGATTTTCGTCATGACGAATTTTTCATGACTAGTTATTCAAAATCTTTACAAGCGTTTTTGAGAAATTCGAAAAAAACGTAAAATGTGACAAAATTTATAAAATAAAGAACCTCCTCAGTTTTGTCCTCACTTCTCATCATATACTTCAAATATCAAATTTCATTTTCGTGAAGTTTATAGTTATGGAGCTGGTATGTTCACACACAAACACAGACAATTTCGCGGGACTTCGTTATTTGGACTCAGGGGACCCCAAAACGTTTATTTTCGTTGAAAATTGGAAATCGAAATTATTCACGATCGCAATACTTTCCTTTTCGTATATACATAGGTATATATATATATATATATATATATATATATATATATATATATATATATATATATATATATATAAGTAATAGGTAAGTGAAAGTAACAATGTTATCAAGTTGATGCACTCTTTCTTTGAGACAATATTTCATTGCATACATTTATAATATTTCGTTAATCAAAATTTTCAAATCGATATTTGGATATATAGATATAAAAACTATTAAACGTGCCTTGATGACATTTTATATTTAAAAAATATTGATATTTCTCACATCTTCACAACGTCTAATCCACCGTAGGACATTTCATGGCTTAAACAACATATTAACTCTATTTCTTTGAATACTGATACCAACCATATATATGTCATATTTTAAACTATTTTGTAATATGTTTTAACATTTTGCTATTTTATATTTCTAACCTACCTAGTCTTAATCAAATAGTCAATACTATGAAAATTAATTTAAATCGTTAACGACCTGGAGCGTGATTGTAACAAATTGTTGTAAACGTTATACAACGTTTTAATTCCCTGGCCTAACACCCCGTTATTAATCTGTTGTAAGTCTTTGATTAATGAAACAGGTAATTTAATGGCTTAGCTCACAGCTTCTTTGTTATACAATTTTTCAACAAACTGGGGAAATTCTGTGAACTTAAAACTAATTAGAAATATTTTATATTAAAATATTTTATATTAAAAAAACCTGGTGCGATGGGCGCAACACATAACTTTCACGTACCAACTTATTTAGATTTGAAATTGACGTGTTATGATAAATATGTAAACGCCATTCCTCAAATCCACACGTTTATTTAATTATTTTTGTTTGTATTTGCCCTCTGAAGTACTCTTAATTCTTTTTTGATAAATCAAAGTTTTTACTTGTGATAATACTCCATCGCGTCTGATTTTATAATTCTTTAATGAAAACTTCATTTAGGTACCGAGGAAACATCTATTTACAAAATATCTATGTTCCAAAACACCTTGGAACTCTTTTGCATGAACAGAACGCATTTCCTTAAACAAATGTCTCTCTTGCTTTATATAAATGAAATTCTAATAAGAGCATTAGTTAGATAAAATAATATGAAAAAAATCATCATATAATATATTATTTCTCAAAGCCTTTTTTTTTTTTGTCGGTACGCCATAACTTCCGTAATACTTTATCAAAGTTCAACAATGAGGGATCATTTTAAAACTTTCCTTAGCCGCTACACCGGAAAAATATAAAAATCACTCATTTCGCGTTTTTTGCGAGAAAAACGGTCGTAGAGATTTCTAAATGGTATAATTTTTTTCAGGTTTTCAAGAAGAGAATTTTCAGTCGTTTAAGTTTTTTCGATTAACTTTTATTTGAATGAATTTTAAGCAAAAAACAGCAATCCTCAGCGAAAATTTCAAAATGGTAGCAGGGCTTTGTCTAAAGTGCCATTATTTTTCAGTTTGTCGAGAACATTTTTGGTTATATACACTTTTCCGATCGCCGTTGTTCGCGAGTAACAAGCGAAAACACGCGATTAAATATACTGTGTGTACCTACTTTAATTAAGTGCGAATGCTTTGCTCGGGTCACCTTGTTACTCTCAAATTTTAATCTAAGTCAAATTTCTAAAGCATTTATAAATATTTATATTAACAAATATTTCAATTTAGTATAATATCTAATCGAAAGCTAAATATTCTAGACTTATTAAAACACTGGAGGAATACAATACT
The DNA here is from genome assembly GCA_911387785.2 of Aelia acuminata. NCBI lineage: Eukaryota > Metazoa > Arthropoda > Insecta > Hemiptera > Pentatomidae > Aelia > Aelia acuminata. Next base: position 139,973,931 of record OU426978.1, on the reverse strand, counting down.
TAGTCTTCGGTTTTAATGTACGCAATAAATAAACACAAGGAGGTGATGAGGTAAGCTTACAAACTTCCACCTTCAGATACTGTCCCAAACCAAGTTAAGATTTAATTATACCAATTTTGTAAAAAGTGACTGAGTGTTGCACCAATCTTAATCCTAAGCTAGTATTGTAAACTTAAAATAAAAAGTAATCTCCACAGTCGGCTCAAAAAGCAATCTATCACTATCCCGAAAGTTCTATTTAAAAAATAAATTTGAAGAAAAAATCCTTTATAAATCCCACAGTTTTAAATTTCTTATTCAATTAACCTGTGAAGGAATATTATGCCAGATAAATCTTACGTCAACCTACGCAAGGTTCTTGATAATCATCCAGTAACTTGGGATGCGCGAATTCGACAACAAAACATGGATATTGAATACCAGAAAAATCTATGTTAATGAAACATCGCCCAAAAACCATCGCTGGTTTTGGTCATTTTTTTTAATCTAGATTAAAATTTTCAATTTGTTACTATGTATTAGTGTTACAATTGTTTTACAAGTTTTACAATGTAATATTTACAATAGTGTTACAATGTATAGTAAAGGAAAGTATTGCGGTCGTGCAAAATTTCAACTTCCGTTTTGTTTTGTTTACCGCCAGTCCACATAACCAAGTCTCAAAAAATGGATTACGTATGTGTCTCGACAGCTAGATGTGTGAATAACAGATTAACCTTGGACGAGAAGCATTCGTTGCCATGAGCAGGACCTCTGAGCGGACACCCGCTAACCTTTGGATATCCCCTTTCAGCTCCATATTTAACACTCATCCCGGCTGTCTCGTAAATTCTCCTCTGCCCTTCGACTGACTGAAAATTTGGTGACGTGTACAAAATATAAAATAAACATTGATTTTACAAGAAGAGCTAATTCTATCTCCTATTCAACGAGTCAAGTCTTGTTTACTTTAGGGTTAGACTCGTTAACGAGATAATTATCTGTTATGAATTTCTTTTTGTTAATTGATCAATATATATTGTTCTAGCATTAATAGAAATTTTATAAATACTTAAAAGTAGGAAGTCGTGGTCCGTCGTTACAATTAATTTTTGCCTCCGGTGCCTGATTTATTTCCCAAAAGAATCTATCATTTTTTTCTTTTTTTTTCTAGACCTACACTTTTTGTCTTTTTGTGCCAACTTTTTACCACGAAACTGCATAATCAATCGTTATTTATTTTTAACTAACTAATTACTATACAAACGTTTCATAAAATTTTAAATCGTATTTGAAATGACCCTGATAATATTTCCTGAAAAAAAATCGTAACGTATAACCTATATTAATTTTATCTTTTTATATAAATTATAATTAGAGCTTTTAAATGATGGGAGTAGAAATCACTTAATTCAAAGTGCATTTATCTTTGTACAATGCTTTCAGGAAAGCTTTCCAAAGGATCGTCGTGGATTTGAACAGTAAGGTTTCATCTGAATTAAGATTCAAGATTTTTTATCATACCGAACCAGGATGGTCATAACGGATATCACTTTTGCAAAAAGTTATGGATCGAACCTAGGGCTACCAATATAATTAACCGATCCAAGCATCCAAAAATGATAATAAAAATCTGTAATATTTAATAAATTTTCAGATAATGATTAGGACTGCATATTACTAGGTAGATATTTCACCAATAATTCCTAAAATTCGCCAAATGAAAATAAATTTGACTGGTTGTGCCATTCGGAAATCTGAGTTAAATAAAAAATAAGCAAGTGGTCTGATTGATGTAAAATTGCCTGGAACTTTTCCAAAAGACAAAGCTCCGCTGATTTGACCATTAGAAGATAAACTAATATTTTAAAGTTTAGTCTTTTTAAGAAGCTCTGCGATAATTCCCTCTAGACCCTTTAATGCAGAGAATGAGCAACCTGGTTGGTGAGAAACTCGAGATCACACCTTGTTCATGTCATTAGGCAGCACCCGTATTTGTCAGCAACACTTTTCAAGGATGAGGCATTCACCACAAACGATTTTCTTTTCTTCAATATGTGTTCAGTCATTGTGAATAAAGAACTTTTTCAAGAAAGAGGTTTATCATTCTTCCGATTCGTAAATTTCAGTAACCAGTTCATATCATTATATTTTTATATCTTGTTTGCCGATGATTCAGCTTTTCTTAAATATAAAATCAATATTTATCAATCTCCTTTACAAAAATCAACCTACCATTCTTATGTTGTTTATTTCTATTTATTTTATATCGTTCTTTTTACTGTTTTTGATTCTTTTAGCACAATAAAATTTGAAGTATTTTAATTTATCTTTATCAATCAAAGTTGGCTCGTTTATAGTATTAATACATCAATCTAGCAGGATTTTTTTTTTTTATAAAAGGTTGTAAAACAATGGTCTGTCATTAAACGTTTTTTTTTCTTATTTTCTCCTTTATTCGTTTACTCGATCTTTTTCTATACTTCATATTTAGTCATTTCTTATTTTTAGGAATAACGAGAGACAGTTAATTTCTCCACATAAACAAAAACAAAGGTACCTTATATGATGAAATTGTCCATCGGCATTGAAGCCCCATCAGAACATTTCTATGATCATTAAGCCTGCTTGATATTAAAGAATACTTGATTATCATTAGACATGACGAGTTTGATCTTAATCGGTACAGCAGTTTTTGAGAAAATCGATAAAAGCTTGAAAATGGGACAACATTTATTAAATAAAGTGCCCCGTTTGTTTGACCAATTTTGATAACATTTTTGCTGTCACATCGCAAGCATATAAATACACCAAATACCCAATTTTACACACACACACACACACACACACACACACACACACACACACACACACACACACACACACACACAATTTCACGGAACTTGGTTATTTGGACTCAGCGTACTCCAAAACCTATATTTCCGTTGAAAACCGCAAGTTGACTTTTTCACGATCGGAATACCTTCCATTCCCTTATTCATATTTCATATATAGGTAAGTGAAAGTAAAAATAATGCTTACCTGAATATAATTTAATTTATTTTAGAATAATGCTACTGAAATTGAAATAAGAATTTATTTGATGATGTGACATCATTTAGGAAGCGTTTACTAGCAAGTTCAACACCCTACTGTAATAATTAATCCGTATCTAAAGCTCTAAAGTTCGTGGTTCCTCCGGGCCTTTTGCTAACCCCCCTCCCCCCATCCTCCCCGTTAAAGTATCATAAAACTCATCCGAGCCTATTTAAAAATTTACTGAAGCCGAAGTAAAAGTTGGCCGGGCAGAGAAAGTTAAACTGGGAGATAAGACAGTCATAAATAACGGGTCGTGGCTCGGCTTCCGAAAGACAATTACTGGAGAAGTGTTTCTCTGCTTCGGCCATTGAGGCAGATATAGTGCGATCCAGGTTTCTGATATGAATGGGACATTACCACGCTACAACACTTTGTATAAATCAGTTAAGTAGCTAGTCGTTTGCATTTGCTTCCATCTGTGAAGATTTTTTTGCAGTGATAGCAATGCAAAGCACCATTTTCACGTTACGGTTGCCAGAGAACTCGATAGGTAAGCCTCACACAACATAACCACTAAGGAGTTATAGTTTAAATTTTTAAGGTTTAAATAAGTCAACAATCAACTTGCTCAAGTTTAAACTATGAAACATAAACAGTTGACAATAAAATGTGTTCCTAAAACAAAAAGTTTTCCTCCTTTTTTTTTGTGTGTGTTTTTTTAACGGGCCTTTCCTGATGCAATTTCCATTTTAACTTTCTCCTCTAATATTGTAATGTAAGATTACGCTTTTCCCAATCCCCATTTAATATTTAATATTTATTAGATAAAATTACTTATTCGATGTACCTTGGAAATTTTAAAGTCCACATAATAAAATTATGTGGTAACTAAAACTGTCCTTTCCAATCATTTAAAAAATAAAAATTTAATATTAATACAAGGCTTCCACACTCAATGTGGAAATTCATGTACAAAAGAAAAATTAGTAATAATAATTATACAAATAATATTAAAGATAATTATGATGATGTAATAATATGCATTCATATTATACAAATTAAAACAATAAAAATACTCCATTTATAAATATAATTATAAAAATATGTAGATTATTACAAGAAAAAAATGAAGATTACAAAAAAGAAATTTGAAGTTAAATAAAATAAATAGATCCTAAGACTCATTTCTCATTTATCTTGTGTAACTCCTAAAAGCTCTCAATCAACCTCTCTTTTAGCCGAGTCATTGGAAACTAGTGCAATAGGTACTTTTATTTTATTCAATTTAAGAATAATTCTATAGGTACCCTAATAACTTATAGAATAGAACTAATTAAAAAGTTATAGATGATTTTATGCTATCTTTGTATTGGTAGTTTGTAAGTAGATTGGTAAAAACGAATTAATGGCCAATAATATTTAAAGAAGAGTTCAGAGAATCGTATCATTTTCAAATTATATCATGTTTTCGCCTTCTGCCCAGTTCTTTTTATGCTGGCTTTTCCCACAGGCAGTTCATAAACATTTATAATGAATGTAAATAAATGTGTGATATTGCATGATATTTTTCCTTCATGAATTCTACCAACTGTACTATTAAAAAACTATGGCGATGATACTTATTAATGTGGTAGGACTTATCTGAGGATTATTTTACTTTTTTTTTTTTTTTATTGAAACCAAAGTTCTCAGTTCTTCCATCACGCGCTGTATACTTAATAATGTTTTGTTTTTTTCTTTGCGTACCTAGGCTTTAAAAACATCCAAGCTAAGCTCTATTAAAAACTTCGACTCGGAGCATATCAATTTTGGTCACGCCCAAATACAAAATAATTATTTTTTTCAAACCTTAAGGAAAGTCTGTCTTTCCTTTGAATAAAAATTGTAGGTAAAATATAGTAGGTGCCTAGAATAAATATAAACGTTTATTCTTTCTTATATATCTTATGATTTTTTTTTTTTTTTTTTTTTTTTACTTTGGCAACGTGGCCGTTGATTTTTTTTGTTTTTAATCCATTGCTTCACATTTTAATGTTTCAAAACATTTTAGCACAATGTGCATTCAAAATAAACAGTGATAATCTGTAATATACTGCGTTTCCAAGTTCCTTTGTGTGCCATATCGATTTGTATCATAAAGATTCGTAATGCTCTAAAAGAAAAATCGATTTGGCCCGATAAATGTAGACAGATAACGGCTCAATCCGATTCAGTTGAAATCCATGTTCACTTTCACTTAATTATTTATTTACATAAACCTTTACGGTTGGCTGAACCGTACGAAAAGTTTCCTGATGACCTACAAACCCAGAATAGAGCCTAGTGTCTAGCTCTATAGATCGGTTTCATTCTTCCTGTTTTCTTTGGTTATCAAGTAACTCAATACAAGTAGCGAACGGATATAAATCTTCTAGAGCATAAATCAAGGAAAATCTATTTCAGTAATGACTGGCTCGGTCTGGATCCATATCGTTGTCTTTAAAAAATCTTAAAAAATTATTCATTTATAAATTATTTTAATACAATCACACATCTGTTTTGACTGTCCTTATAATAAAAAAGCTTATAAGTTACAAACCAACAAAAATGAAGTTTTGTTTCAATATTTGATTTTTCCCCTATTTTTAATATTCAATACATAAAAAAAAAAAATCTTCAGGCGCATTAAGCCAAAAGATATATTTTCCGCACCGTGTGGTCATCTTACAGACATTTATGTTGCTTCCGGGATGTTGCAGCTCAGACATCCTGGAGGGCGTAGCTAAAACCTGACGTTGCTGCAAACTATGATATCCATTTGCGGCAGACTGCCCATAGCTCCCCAACAAATCCCCTTGGTACAAATTTGGCAATGTGATTTCCACCGATGGCGTCAGCTCTTTCTTATTCTTGGTGAAAAACTGGTCTAGGCCCGCGGAATTTGATTACCTCTGGTTGCAGACCTTTGTGAGCAGACCCCGAGGATCTATTTTATCTTTTCCGAAACAGAACATCCATGGACCCGAACCTCCGGGCGGTCACAGATATACTAGAAAACCAAACCGCTATTCTTGTTAACATACCGGGGATACGGTTATCACACCTACGCCGGATTGGTATCGATTCCTGTTGACTGACGTGCCTCTCATGCAGGGGGTGGGTATACCTTAGACTGTATGACTTTCATCTACGAACGATCGTCCGAATTTAGTGTTCACCCATCAAGTACTTACCACTGTCGACTTTGATTACGTTGCGTCTTTGTTCATGGATTGTCAATATTATAATGTATTAAAAACTAATGGATATGCTATCTTTTAACAAGTCTACACACGAACTCTGAGATCTAATTATTTACTCATTTTGAATCTATAATTTACTTCAACACATTCACTATTTTTGTGTTCGACATAGTCAACCCAAGTTTAATGAGTGGGATAATATGTTTTATTTATTTCATTTGAATTTAGTCAAAAGGGTAGGAAAAAAAATAATAGCGATATTTTGAGTGATATAAACTTCTATTTGTATAAATTCCTTCCTGACCAGAGAAATAAACTTAGGATTTGAAGGAAAGGAGAATATCTAATGAATAAGGTCGGATGAAGAAATCAATTCCTTTTCTTTTCTTGTTTTTATAAATATATCCTTAATTAAATTGCGTCCTAATTAATATTATTTGGAACATCTAACAGTGCAATTCAGTTATTTTGTTCGAGTTCCAAGAAATTCTTGCAACAAAAATAGAATAAAATATTCGTTTGTTTATCTTTAAAGATGCTAATAACTGCATTTGTCATGAAGGTGCAATTTGGCAAGGGTTCAATCTTTGTTTCCTCTGGCATACCATGCTCCTTTGGTACCCAAGGCATAAGCATAAAAAAGTAGATATATACTTATCACATTAGATTTCACTAAGCGCAACGGGCGTAATATTTTACTGTCTAAAACTAAATAATGAAGTTTAACTATTATTAATTGTGTCGGGTCCTTGGAATGAAGTCGAAATATTACGATTTTCAGGTTATTCCATCATTGTACGTAAAATTCGATTCTACATTAAGCCATAACAACGTAACAACAAAAATTTCCGATGAAAATTGAAAATTAACTTTATTATGATTTAATTTGTTTACTTTTTTTTATGTTTTATCATTTTTTTCTTACACTTTTATAATATGTATAGAAATATATAGTAAGGGAAAGTATTGCGATCGTGATGAATTTCGACATCCAGTTTTCAACGGAAATACACGTTTTGGGGTCCCCTGAGTCCAAATAACCCAGTCCAGCTAAATGGTCTGGGTGTGTGTGTGTGTGTGTGAACAGACTAGCTCAAAAACTGTAAACCGTACGAACGTAAAATTGGGTATTTAGTATATGCATATCCCCGCGATAATACAGCAAAATGTTAATCAAAATTGATCAAACGGGGGGGGGGCACTTTATTTTATAACTTTTTCCCCATGTTCAGGTCTTTTTCGATTTTTTCAAAAATAGCTTTAATGATTTTGAATAGAAGTAGTATATATACTTTTTATGAGTCAACTCTTCATGTTTAATGAGAATCAAGTATTCTTTTATATCAGGTAAGCTTTATCATTATTCGAAAGTTCTGAGGGTGCCGTTTTTGTTTTGGGGAAGGGGCCTTTTTTGTTTTCCTATAAAGTACCTTTGTTTTTGTTTATATGGATAAATTATCTGTCTCTCGTTGCACCTGTAAATAAGAAATGGCGAAATATGAAAAAATCAAATAAACATTTACAGGAGAAAAAAAGAAAAATTTTCGTCAACTCTTAAAAGACTTTGAGCGCACGCATGCACAGAAGATTTTTTAAAATTAAAGATGTACGGTTAATTTAATGGAAATTATTCGTTTCATGGTAACGCTATGAAGTTTTCAACAACTACTTAGAGAATAATAAAATCAGACGACTTGGAATATTATGCTTGCATTGCCGAATTATCACAAGTAAAAATTTTTATTTAATAATAAAAGAAATTATTGTACTTTAAAGACCAAATACAAACAAAAATAACTAAATGAATGTGAAAAATTAGTGACTTTGAAAAGTGGCATTCAACAAATCAAGTGATTAGAAATTGATCAAAGTAAGTGTTGCGCGCATCGCACCAGTTCATTTTTATTTCAATACCCTATAGTTAATAAATAAACTAAGAGATGATTCTATTCATTTAAAAATTTTAAATTTCCAGATCACGTTTAAAGCAATTTTTTTTCCTCATGTTTTAATGAATTGTAAATCCCTTCTCTTCTAATGAATGCCGTCAAATTGTCACATGTCATGAGCGTGTAATTTCGTTAGAAAATGTTTTTCAGTCAAACATTATTTTTATCGGTCATTTACAATACTTTATTTTAGTTATGAATGAAAATTCGTTGTGATGAATGTTATTACTATGCTTAGCTTATGATTAAATTAATATACCCTAAAATAATAATCATATAAAATAATAATAAAAGCATAATAACCTAAAATTTATTCACCACTTCATAATGATTGATGACTTAAAAATTACTATATGCATTTCCAAACCAATCATTTCTATCTACTACAACGGGCTCTATTTTTCTCTCAGCTCACTATGAATAGAGTGATGACACTATGAGGGGCCTGAATCACCGCTACTATTTCAGTGACTAAAGCCTCGTAGTCCACATCTCTTTGCAACAGCTACCATACGTTTGTCTAAATCCATCTAATTTCTATGTATTGTTGATGATGCCATGATAGGGCATTTCAGTTAGATTAATAATTTAAAATGATAATATGTAAAGTAATGTATGCGCTCAAACCCGGTAGTCAGTTTTACCTGAAGGTGGCAAGGTCCTGGAAATACCGCCTTGGAAATTATTGGGGCCATAAACCTGTTGCTAGAAATTCAAAAAAAGTAAAACCGAAGACCAACAATGCTGCCGACACTCACCAAGGGAAATAAATACCTAAGAAGATTGTAGGAGATATTTGGGGCCATGAACCTCGGTTTTGCCCCGGCAAAGGTACCGCCAAAAAACACCCTAAATATAGCAAGAAAGGGAAATTTTAGGATATCCAGCCAACCAGGAGAAGTTTGAAAAGAGCGGGGGAAAACGATTTATACGGAGGAAGAGAAGAGATAGAAGTTGGAGAAAGTGCGGAGGTTGAGAAGAGAGTTCAGGCAGGGATCCAGAGAGAGAGGAGCGGCAGAGTCCAGGTTTCCTGAGGAAGCTGAGAGAAGAAGCGACGCTGAGTCTAAGAGAGCGTCAGAGATAGCAGAAACTGGTCCACAGCAGAGACTTATACAGAGAATGCCCACCAGATAAGTTGTAGATTAATATACAGTACTAATTGAATATTGCGTGGTAGGCATTCAATAAACTATGTTAACTTGCCGTCAGTAACAGTCCAGTAACTAAGTTGTATTAGTAAAATATCTGTATAGGATTAATTAGAAGGGAGTATTAATGATTTACATTCTTAGTCAATAAAATTAAATATTAAATATTAAATTAAATATTCATTGTTTCTTTATTTTCATTCACCCCATGCCACAAGTTTCTTAAAATAAATAAAATTGTTAAACACGTCACCCCTAGAAAAGAATCCAATATACATTGATATTTTTTTATATATTAATTTGATATATCCCGTTTCTGGTAACGTCCGCCTTAGAAAAGCGGACAGACAAGAAACGTAGCACAATGGATATACTTCATTTTCCTAATAAATTTATTTTTATTCATTACTTAAATAGGCGAATTTCATCAGCGAAATAAATACATTAGTTTAGTAACAATTATTAGAATAAGACAAGATTCGGTTCTCACGAGGCTAAACTATTAACGTAGTGGCATTGGGAAACTAGATCAAACAAAACGGGCGGGTGTGTAAATAAAAGATAAGATAACATTATCTCCCAACCTGTCACACCTTAGTAATTAGTTACACTCGTAAAAAGAATATTTAAAAAATAAAAAGAAGTTAAATAGCCTAATAATGTAACCCTCGGTTTCCTTCAGTGTATATTGTACACATAAGTGATCAATATCTGTGTAAGTTTGTTAAAGTGAGATGTGTTATCTGCGCTCTACGTGTATGTCATTGAATCGTTTCAGCCCTGGAGACTGAACAACTGCTAAATGGTTAATAACATATGCTATTTTAGAATTTTGAATTGTTTTTCTCACTATGGATGCATTATTTAAAATCCTTAATGAGGAGATCCAAGCTAAATTATTTTAGTGCTTGAAGTAATTAATTACTTAAAGTCAGTTAATAGTACCAAAGGATTTTTTTTTTTAAATATCGTATTTACGACTATGTATATATTTTCAGATTTTTCTTTTAGTTAAAAAACGATTCATCGTACAGAAAATATCATTATCTTTTAACAAAAGGATCATCATTAGCATGTAGTTCAAATAAGTTTAGTCTTTTCATCTAAATCGTTTATCGAAAATCGGCTCAATATTTACTATTATGGACTTTGGCGCGAAATATGCTGCTCCATTTTTTAGAGAGGTTTCAGCTTCGGGTTTCTTTCTTACTACTGCAAAAGAAAAGTCAAAACACTTTTAGCTAGCGCCTGATCTGAGTGGAAGTCTGCTTTTGACAATTTCTTTTTAAGTCAACTGAAAATTTTGTATTCTTACCTTCAAATCCAACTAACTTCTACACTAATTATATTAGCCGTTGTAATTTGATTAAATTTTACAATCAAATCCGTAGAAAATTTTAGTTTTAGCTTTAACTAATTGGAAAATATAAATAAAGCTAAGGGATATCTGAAATTAGATCCTAATTGTTAAAAAATACATTAAAAAAAATGAAAAATGCAGAATACTGTTCTTATTAATATTTTCTTTTTATTCGATTTGCTTTTGAGAGATTAGTTTTGTATTAGCTAACCGATAATGTTTCCTATTTTTTCCTATGTTTCCTCTATTTTTCCTAAAATCTAACACATTCTGTTAAAACCGTAATTTTAAAAAGTTGTTTTGACTCAACTCTGTCACGTATTATTCCTAACCCCCCCCCCCTCCACCATAGCAGCTAGCACTGCCTGTCAGTCAAAAGTTATTCAGTCTGTCCCTTGTGCTAATCTTTATTGCATGTTATGGTTCGGTGTTTCAAATTTGTTGTTTGCAGATTTTTCGTTACTGTTGAGTACCATTGTTAGAAATGATATAGCTCCATCCTGCCCTCTTCAAATAAAATTCAATTATAAATGCATTCAAATAAATAATTTCTCAAGTTTGAATTTTTTATTTTAAGAACTTTTTTTAATATTTTCGAAAGTTAGATTTGACAATAATTTAAGAAACATTTCTTCACAAGTTCAACTTCTTTGCAATCAACATTTGATTGTGTATGTCCATATTAATCGTTTAACAAAAAATACTTAGGTGAGGCAATATTAGGTTTATCGAACCTGTTTTTCTGATTTCACGATATTTCACGAAACAGCAAGTTGGAGTACTGGCATGAATATTCCATCGAAGCAACCAAAAAAATGTTCCATTAACAGAAACCGGATGCTATTAGAAATATCCTTATTTATTTAGGTTCAATCATAGAGGGATCAGGTAAAGCGATTTCTTAAGGTCGATAACAGATTAGGGTAGAAGGTGTAGGTGGAACAAAGTACAAACTCTATTAGAGCGCCTATGAGACGAAGGAACCCAATTAGCGCTAACACAATGAGGAGAGAGGAGGCTGAGGCTATTATGCTCCACTGCCTTTCGGCTTTGCTTACCGGCTTTCTTCTTTTCTTTTCCGCTTCATCCTCTGTCTCTGTCCTGCGAATCTCTACTGTGTCCTGTCCACAGGATACGGCCGAGAAAGTTCTGAAATGAAAGTTGGAGTTTTTCAGTGGCAATCCCTGGAACAGAGAAAACGTCCCATTGGTAACACGACAACGCCTATATTAGGTTAGCAGCTATTGTATCGTATATTGAAGTGAAGGTTTGGATCATATATTGAAACTTTACCTATAAAGTTTCCGATCGCTTGGGTCATTTAAACTTTGTTACCATGATGTTTTGGCTTCTGTTTTCTAAAAAATAAATCTCAAATAAATAAAAAACAGGAAATATGGCTCATAAGCTGTGCATTCCTTAGGTATGGTAGAACTGTTAACGCACACCCAAAATAGGAACATATTGGAGACATCTTGTTTCCGTGTGTCCCCGTTAGCGGTATTTGAGACCACTTCACACTCTTTTGTTCGATTATGGCCGGCGAATACTCTATTTCTTTCTATATAATTATGGTGTGTCTTGTCAGCCATAATATATATATATATATATATATATATATATATCTTTTTTTTTTTGGTGTTATGATAAGAAAATATTTCATGATTGCTGAAAACTCATGTTTGGGGCACTAAATATTTATTGCTTAGCCAAAGTTTTTCAAACTCCTAGAAACCAATCCCTCAGCCTAGGCTAGAGAACCCTTTACTAAAAAAAAATGCAGAGTCTAAAACAAAAAGGTATTGAGGTTGCCGGCACGGACACAAGGCTGGATTACAGTTGTGCAAGAACAAAAGATTTCTTACAGCCCTTGGGAAATGGATCTATGCAAGCGAAATGTTTCAACACCGTGTGAATTCCAGTTGCTGTCATTATTCAAAGCATCTACAATATATTTTAATAAAAGTTTCATAGGCCAGGATAACCAAGCGTGCTCGAGCATCTAGCTTCTCAAGCTCAATGGCTGCGGCTGGAATCGGCCCAGGGCGGTTCGACCTTATATCATGGCGAACCCAGGAAATGAATCTCGACTTTCCAACCATGGTCAGAATCATTGTCCTACTAGGTTAGAGTACCTACTACTTAACAGTACCTAGGTTACACCTGTATAGTAAATAGTTGGTCATCCTCTCCTTCCACGAGTTAACTCATTCGCATCGCCAGATTAATTGGCCAACTTTTCAATTTTCTCAGCTGATAAGCTTTGCTTTAGGCTACCTACTTATCTTCTCTTCAAGCTCTGCAAACTGGCTGGACATTCATCTCGGACAAGTTGGAATTTAAGCTAGTTAGCTTGCATCGAAAAATCTGTAGACATCGATGAAATTTGTTCCACACGAGTTACCTTCCAAATTTTTCTGCAGATTTCTTCTGACGGAAACATTTCCTTCCTCTGAAGTTAGATAACTATACAATTACATGCTAATGATCTTGTGTGATTATTATGTGATTACTATCTATTAACGTCCGGCCAATGAGCAAGGTTAGCTAAACTCAATACCACACCTCAATAAACTTTGCATTACGTCAACCTTTGAGCTAGATAAATAGGATCATTAATCCAATTATTTACTGCCAAAATCCAATTATGAGTCTATTACTGCTTTTGTAAATTTTGTTCCTACTATTGAAATTTTCAAGGAATTTAGTTTGAACTACCTTTAGAATGTGTAGTTCTTAACGAAATGGATGGAACGAAATTATATATGAGAGAAACCTACTTGATAATTTCTTCACCAATTTCTATATTCTATCCAGTTTCAGGCTTATTTTGTGAAGTAGCGGATTCAAATCGATACAATTGGTACATCTTTTCTTTTTTTGATACCCAATGAGCTTCTGATTCTGAACTAAATGGGCTAAGCCTTATTGAAGTATATGCGTGTCCAAGAAAACTAATTGGGCTTGTGAATGGAAAGTATAGATGAAATTTAATGAAATTAGATTTAAAACTATTGGGGATATTCCCATTAATGGGATTTTGTGGGAGTACTGAGAGACAGGCTTCCATTTTATCCTTGGCTACCTAAAAGAATGTGATAATTTCACGCACATTGAACCTACATCCAGATTGAAATTCTACGAATTGGGGTAAATAAATTTTAATTAAACTCCCGTAAGAATACTAGATTCTTTAGAGAAAATAAATATTTTTTTTAATTATATAAATCAAAAAAATATATTTTTAATTTCAATTTGCATAGCTTCAATGTTTAAAAAGTGAATAACCAACAAAAGAAAAAAAAGCAATAAATTATGACCTAGAGAATCAATATTTTAGATTAACTCCTAGACCATGTATAATTTTTAAAAATATCCTCTTCCAATATAAAAGTGCAGTCAGTGAGGCTGATTTGGACATTGGGTCTGAGAAAAAAAATGGGAGGCACAAATGGAGACATAAAAAGCAGACGCTATTAACTCGAGCTAATCGCCTAGCGGGCTGGCAACAGTTTTGTAATTCAGATAGCCCGCTAACACCCACGGTCGTAAACACATCGCTACCAGGCAACCGTATATTCCACTGGAATCGTAACCAGGTTAGGGCGCACTTAACTGTTTTTTTGTTTTTTTACAACCTCAGTGAAAATGGGACTCTCGATTTTCACGCGGAACTTTACATTTAGTAGAAATGAAAGTAACTAAGACACGAATATCTCAGGAAACTAACATCATCACTTCTTCCCCCATCTTAAATAAACCATCACTTCTTTTCCTCAGATTTTTCAATGTTCTGCATCAATGTGTTAGTGTGTTCTAATTAAATACATATGATGAAAACAAAACCAGATATCTGTCATAAATTAAATAATCTCTTAAATTAAAGCTGTGTTGTTAATCAAGTTCACTGTGAAGCTTATATCAAAACAAATCAGGTTTTATCGCTTAGGGATCAAAAAGAGATGTCAATTGTATACAACCTTGTATTGTTAATATTTTATTCATTCTTTATATCGATCATTAAGGCCCACGCAGGTTTTCAACTTGATTGTGAAAACCTGAAGATTTTCAGGAAACGAAACAGAAGCAGTGACGAGATTAATTTAACGTGTTGAGTAGTTAAAATTAAGTTTAAGGAAGTTGTCTTAGTTCAGAAGGGTTTATCAAGATATTAGGAGACTGATATTTGAGTCCCTGTGACACAAAAAATCCCTGATTTTTCTCTCTAAAAATTCTTATTTCTAAAAAAAGAAATGATCATGATTCATTTTTTACCATAAGGAAACCCATATTTTTATTAATGACAATGAAAGATTTAACTACTGTTTAAAATTACCCACTCATTCTGGTCTTATTGGGAAAATTTCCTACTACCTTATCTAAATTGAAGTTCCGAGTTCTTACATCTTCAATACTACAATATAGTATCATCCAAGTAATCCATTATTCTTAATTTTAATGTTTAAAAATATTAAATATCGTAGGTATATAATCATTCGTTATTGGCTATATAAGGCGTAAAACGTTTTGGTCATAACACCTTGTTTATATTATTTTGTTTAAATTTATTAACTTTTAATAACCACTTCACGGGGACTTGGTTATTGGGATTCTGGGGACCCCAAAACGTGTATTTCCGTAGAAAACCGGAAGTCGAAATTGTTCACGATCACAATTATTTCCCTTACTATTATATTTCAGATATAGGTAAGTGAAAGTAAAAAAAAAAATACGTATTATCGCATCATTTAAATAAAGAAGAAAATAAATGCGAAAATTAATATGCAACACTTTATTTTAAGGGGCCATATCGATTGGGTAATTCCTACTACAATATTGATTTTTGTTCAGAACTATCGCCAAGTTGGGGTAACAAGCATTTCTTAATCTAATTTAAAAAGTAAACCATCCGTAATGAACTATTAGTATTTATAATTTTTAAATAATTTTATTAGAAACATTATAAATTAATTATTTAAAAATAATAAGTGACTAATTTTCGATAAATAATATTAACATTCACTTATGGTTGGTTGGTTGGTTGTTTTAATATGAAGGCGTAAAACCCATTAGTCATAAACGCCTTTATTTATATCTATATTATTTTGTTTAAATACATTGGTTTTAAGTTTATATGGAGTTAGATAATTATAGATAAATATATAATTATATATAATAGTAAATAATTAAAAATTGATTACAAGAATGATCAGAATAAGAGACGGAGAGATGAAATATGATCTAGAAAAAAATTAAAGACAAATTAATTAATTAATTTAAAAAAGTTAAAAGAAAAAAAAATCAGAAAAAAGTTTCAACTGCATCTAAGAAATCCTTCTCTGAAAAGAAAAGAAATGACTTTATTTAAGAACTTTTCTTCAATTCCCAATGCGCTGGATATACGCTCGTAATTGCTGGTACACCCTGGTCTTGCAGCCTCACCTGTACTAAGTAAAAAGTTCGGAGATGTGTGTTACTGTCAGTCTATCATCACACTTACGACAGTGCTATAGCCTCGTATGAACTACCGTGAGTCGTGGTAGGACCTCTTCTCTGCGACTGCTGCGGCTGGAGCTTCACCATGCTCCAACTTCCTCTATTAATTTTTATGCGCAACTTTTAAATTTAATTTTACTATATTAGGTTCAAATCAAAATATAACTCTTATACAACTCACCCCCACGACCCACTATTATCAATACAATGATACCCACTAATATCATTTCATCATTATCACATATATTATTTCTCAAAGCCTTTTTTTGTCGGTACGTACAACTTCCTTAATACTTCATCAAATTTCATGAATGAGGCATCATTTTAAAGCTTTCCTTAACTGCTACACCGGAAAAATATACAAACACTCATTTCGCTTTCTATTGTGAGTTATCTGCGCAAAACCGCGTTTTCGATAATAAAGGTTTGGTTGTAGAGGTTTCTAAATGGTGTCAATCTTTTCTGGTTTTCTAGGAAAACATTTTAGGGCATATACATTTTTTAGAAATAAGCTATAGTTAAAAGTGAAAAACATTTATAACGAAAATGGTCGCAGGGCACAGAGGTGTCATTGTTTTCAGTTTGTCGAGACGAACATTTTTGGTTATATACACTTTTCCGATTGTCGCCGTCGTTTGCGAGTCGCAAGTAAAAACAAGCGATTTCAGTCAATATAATCTTATTTTTTACTCACTTTCAGCGAAACCGATACGTCTACTTAAGTATGTGGCGTTTTCCACGGTGTGCTCTTCCTGTGAAATCTATGTCTGTGTAAAAGAAAACCTACCAAGAAACACTCACAGATGACCATATCGTAATTTCAAACATAGTGTTCAAAGAGGTTCTGTAAACACTTAAATACTATGTTTTAAAAATAAACAATTTAAACACATCTATTCTTTACTTCAACCCTCATGTATGCCAATACGTTCTATACGATGTTTAACAACTAAATATAGGGTGTGTACTTTAATAAAGTGGGATTTAAGTAAGTTAGAGTGGTAATGCTTCGCACGGGTCAGATAGTTAAAGATAATTTAATCCTCTTTCTATTGACATATAGTTTATTAGTCTGGTTGGCGAGAGATTTTTGATCAAAGCATATTTCGATGACTTTTCCTACTTAGAAAAACTATAAATGTTTATGTTTAAGAATTTTTTCTTTCATAATGGAAAATTAACTCTCTAATTTTTATGGTAGATAGATAGATATATTTATTTGTCTTTGGGGGAAATCCCCATACAAATAGAGCCTGGCTGGGCTAAATATAGGTACATATTTATGGTATCATTTCATTCTGTATGAAATTTAGAATAAATAAATACATTTTGAAAGCTCTAAATGAATTATTACTCATTGCACAGTGTAAAGTCCTAACACCTACAAGTTGA
Source organism: Aelia acuminata (assembly GCA_911387785.2). Lineage (NCBI taxonomy): Eukaryota > Metazoa > Arthropoda > Insecta > Hemiptera > Pentatomidae > Aelia > Aelia acuminata. The sequence goes on along the minus strand of OU426978.1, from coordinate 139,956,347 downwards.
TATTGTGTTCAAATCGTTATCGAAACTTCAAATATCTCAAAAGTTCAAATGGCTATATTTCTGAAACGACTTGTTGGAAATGGGTAAAATTTGGAATTTTTTTTCTGTATGTACTTAATACCTATAAATTTTAACTAATTCTGAGAAGGGAGGGTGGAATATTGAACTTCGAGTAGTTGATTTGAGGTGGAATAGCCCAAAGGCTTTTAAAAAATATATATATACATAAACACATTAATATTTAACAAAAGTTTACTTGTATTTATTGTTTGGCATCATCCAGTGTTGTTTAGCATTATTTTAAAATATTTTTAAAGACTATTTCGTAATTAACCACAGAAATTTTACATTTAAACAATAATGTGCTTCTTTTGCTCTCTTCTTAAGTGTAATGAAGAAACTATGAACATATCTCTAAAAGTAAATGTGATCACCTGCTTTCTATTTTAACAATGAGTTGCTCTACGCAGACAGTTTCTTTTGAAGTGACCTTCTAGGGGACTATTACATTGGCTAACCTGAGTTTCCTTTCTCTGCGAGTGCTGTGTGCACTGGTCCTCTCTCGATTTAACCTACTTTCAAAACTTTTTCCCGCCGGGTTTATCAACTACAGTTGAGGCGGAACATTGTTTCACGGTCTTATTAAGAGCTCCTTGGCAGAAATAAGTCATACCATATTGCTGAACAGCAGTCAAGGCATTCTTCCATTGAGTTGGTCACGACATAAGTTTTTCCTGTAAAATTTCAGCTTTTTGGATTGTAACAGTCTTCTTCCTAACGATGGATATATTAAACAGAATCAGTAAACAATTTTTTTTTCTTATTAACTGAATTAATTTTCTTTTATAGTTTTACAAACCTCTCAAGAGGGCGCCTTTAGCTACGATTTTAGTACCATCATTATCAGACGTTTGATATTGTACACAGTTATGATATATTTTCAAATAAATTAAAAAAACATAATTTTTATATTTAATAAGATAATAAATTTAAAAAAAACAACATTGTCGATCAAGCAGCAAAGTATGAGAGAATTAAATAAAAAGTAAATAAAAAAAAGTAAATAAAAATGACAATTATCCCGCTAATCTTAATATTAGGTTAAAATAATGTAAAATAGGTTTACATAGAGATGTAATTATTTAGAGATAAATAATGTTAGAGTATGTTCATTTTCAGTTTTTATTTATTATAATATATTGCTTATATTTTCAGCAAGTTATAGGATGGGCACCAGTCCGAAACGTTGACATTTGTATAAAAGATGCTTAAAAAAAAAAAAGGTTTTAATCTTCATAAAAATATATACCTACATAACAAGTAATTGTCCGATTTCTTCAATTTTGTATAAGTTGTTTGTTGTATTCCTATTCTTAACACGTAGTAACATATATTAATATTAACATTAACACGTCTGTACCAATTCACAGTAACTTCTGTTTCCCTAATGTAAATAAGGATTTTTTTTTTTTCAATTTGTTGAATACTATTTGTTTAATACCTTCTATTAATACATTAACAGTTATTAACTACATTCAAAAAAGAGCCTAAAGCGATATTGTCCAGAAAAATATTTATATTTTATTGCAAAAGAAATAATTCGTTTTTATTTTTCTGGACTTCTTGAAATAAGAAGCCAAAACACTGTATATTTTATTAGAAGTAAAATTAAATAAATTATTTTGATTAAGGTCATTTCCAAAAATATTTAGGTTGAATAAAGCAATGTGTTGAGAGGGGAAAAAACAATTTTTTTAAGTATTTAGGACTTTTTTTTTTTTGTCGGAACTTTTACAATGCATGTGGTCTTAGTAGGTTTGGAGGTCTGATCTTCCCTGGCGCCACTATTTTCGTTGTTTCTTCATGAATGGAAACCCTCTATTGTTTCAGCTTTTCTTGCCAACATTTCACAATTCTCTTTTATAATCGGTACTACAGCTTCCAACTTATGTGTCCACACCATCAGCATATCAAAATTGTATCTGATTAGATGTTTCAATTTTAAATGTATTCCAAATACAAACATGAGAGAAAAGTTTGAAATCCGGTATTTCGATTTAGACTTCTTTCATATTTTATTTGCAAATTACATTAATGATGGTCATTTGAACTAACAGATAGGTATACACTCCTGAGGAGACAAAGTCCTTTCTTGGTGGAAAACGACAGCCAACCCGCTGACTAGGGTGACTAGGCTTCTGTAGTTATTAATATTTAATTGTCTTGCGCGACAAAGGTTTACTCCATATAGTCCTTACTATACGGCTACTTATAGGTAACCACCTAAATCATTTTTCAACCCCTTGGAACTAATGTAAAGGAAGGTGTAAGTTACTTCTCATATACATAATTTTCAGGTCTTTTCATTTTATCCTAGCTACCATTGTTATCGTGTTTGGACGTTGTTTAGAGCTTCGTGGATGAACATGTTATGTAAGAAAAGAGTGGATATAAGAGATAATAGAAGAGATAAACAAATATCTTTCTCTGATTTCTGGTGAATTTTCTTCATTTTTTTAGAATAAATGGAGTCGAGAAAATTTTCATGTTCATCTACAAAGATCTTTAATTATTGCAATAATTGGATCCATAAAAACCATCACGCAGTTGGTTAGAGAAAGCCTTCAAAAAGTTTTTCCTTTAAAAAATTGCTAATTTTAAAGCAGTACCAAGTTATTGTTATACGCTGTTTAGATATTTTATTCATATCTTTATTTTTCATTCTGTGCTGTATTCAAATTTTTAGAAAATACTCCTCATGAAACTATTTAATATTTTACGAAAACTGAATCTATGTATTTATCCTAGTCCTTATTTATACCATTTCGAATAATTGTTAGGTAGACAGGTTGAACAAAATTAAGAAAAAATAACAACCACTACATTATGATTAAATCGAAAATAACATGATATTTATCGCTGACTTTACATACTGTCTACCACGTCAATGGAATATGTGGAAAGTGAATAGTTTCAAGTTATTGCAAGATAGCAAATAAGTAATCAGATTCTAGAAGCTTTAAACTTCAATTTATAAACAAGAAGTTTGCTTATTTATGTAAAAAGAACACTTATGTATATGCACAATTTTCATACCTTATATAAATTACTTATCGTCTATATGCTTAATTTAAGGTGTTTTGAAAGGAATAAAATCGAACTTAGAGGGTATCGAGGATCAGTTGTGATTTTATTCCATCTTTCACTTAAGGATTTTAACTTATAAAAATATAAAAATAAAAATCCATGTTTCAAACTCTAATATAAATTAACCCAACATTTACTTTGAACATTTATCCAATGAAATGACAGATACAGGTGAAATAAAGTGGGTCACGCATAGTTATATATTTTTATGCATTTTCACTTTTAAAAGTGCAAGAACTTATCTTGTAAAGCAATTTATGTAGAGTGGCATGCACAGGGGGAAGTTCTAATTATGCATGTTCTAGTTTTAACTATGCAACATAGTTTTCTTGAGGAAATATTATGGTTACTTTTACCCGTTGATTAGTTTTTACATCCCTGTCATTTGGTAATATTTGGTTTGACACAAATATTACATTCATTTTTAATTTATTAATAAATTAAAATATCCTTGTAACTCAATATACCTCGAAAAAGCATTATCTCAATTGAAGACATGATTTGATACAACAACAATTGAAGTCACGAGTGAATAAATGTGGTATGTTACAAATTCAAAGCTTTGGGAAAATTATAAATAAAGGTTTGCTTGTTTGTTTATTAAAGGCATTTTTTTAGAATATACTATTCCTAAACTAAAAAACCAATCCGACTTACATAGCCCAACACACTGGGAGTTGGTAAGTTCTTTACCAACTCCTCGTTAGTCATGTCGTAAGAGCCCAGAACAAGACGTAAGCCCTTCTTGCGTTACGCACTGAATTCCACAAAGCATCTGGTAATGGGTGTGTGCAATAAAGCAACACAAAGAGAGTACGAATCTGCGAACAAATAACCCTGGAAAATGTCGCGGTTTGCTTGGCTAGATTATTTTAAACTTACAAGATTAAACAGTTAAGAAACATTTTTTTTTTGGCTTTAGAAAACCCATCAACCACTTTTAAGTTTAGGATTTATAATACCAAGCTATATAACCAATAGGAAAGGATCATTAAAAAACGAATAGTACCATAAAATAGATGCCAATAAATATGAAATAGATTCAGTTAGTAGATTACGCAAATATTTAAGAGGCCAACTTCAATTGGCGGATGGCCGTGGCGGGATGGCCGAGTGGGCTAACGCGTTAGAAAATACGCGTTGCCACCACTGAGTGGAATAACTATCCAGGTATAATTAGGACAGGGATCTTTAACGAGTACCTAACATCGTACAGGCTCGGGAGCTCCATTTTACGTCCTATCCGAGGTGCGGCATGGCTAAGGATTTTTCGCTCCCATTAAAATATCCTAGGACAACCGTGGGACGCGAACTCGCGACCTTTAGTATTGTAGGTTGCCAAGCTAACCACTATACCACAGGTGACCCCAACATAATGTTATTCTATACTCAGTGATTGCCATCGACAACCGGACATATGATTGAGAACCAGAACGAAGCAAGTTCAAAACTCGGAGCCAGGGGAAATTTAATAATACTCGGCCCCCACCCTCTCCCCTGGCCCGGGAAACCACGAATAGCCTAAATGGCGAGGAAGGAAAAAATAAAAATATAAAAAAATACAGCCCCGATATAGCGACACTTTTTCTTGATATTTCGATATTTACATCTTTTGTGATAAAATTTAGGAAAATAGAGCATCGACAAACCACTACATTGATTTACTCTTTTTACATATATCGAAATACTATCTCGATAAATTTAAAAATGTCAAGGCACCATCGATCCTTGAAATCAAAATTATAAATATAGTAAGTAAGCCAACTTTAACGAGAATACTAATGAATAAAGAGAACAAAAAACATTTTATAAAAAAATATTAAACCGACTTCGAAACCTAGGAACCAGTAAAAATAAATTCACTGAAAATTATGAAATAATTACCTTCTGATTTTTATGAATACACAGCAAAATTGAAAATAGTATAAAAAGTGGAAAAGTGCAATAAGACGAATAATTTTATTTTGATTTGTACAAATACACACTAATTGTTAATAAAAATTATTAAATTTAAATATTAAATACTATGTTCAATACAACACAATCATTTCGGAGGCGGCGCAAAATAGAAATAACATGTTACTGATATAATACCATTAGTAGGCATTGAAATCAATAGCTGGGAAGAGAAGATCCATTTAGAAGATTTTCATAATGTCTAGTGTAAAAAATTTTAAATTTTGCGCCGCCTCCGAAAAGATTGTGTTGTATTGAACATAGTATTTAATATTTAAATTTAATAATTTTTATTAACAATTAGTCTGTATTTGTACAAATCAAAATAAAATTATTCGTCTTATTGCACTTTTCCACTTTTTATACTATTTTCAATTTTGCTGTGTATTCAAAAAAATCAGAAGGTAATTATTTCATACTTTTCAGTGAATTTATTTTTACTGGTTCCTAGGTTTCGAAGTCGATTTAATATTTTTTTATAAAATGTTTTTTATTTAACAATTTTTAGTTGGAGAAGATAACAAACAAAGTTGGTAATTGGTCGTTGATAAAATAAACGTTGGTTTAAAAATTTCGAAATCTTTTAGCTCAGCTCTACCACGTTTGTCTTTCCCAGGTCTTTTTATTATACAATAATTGTATAAAATTATTATGAAATACGCTTTACCTTTTCAATTTTATGAATACACACAGAAAAGTGGGAAAGCGGTGCGTGTATTATACAACTTTCAACACACTACGTTTTATGGATATAAATGGATTTTTTTTTAAAGATCAATGTTCAATTGGAAAGGGAACACATAAAATTTTTTTCCACAATGACAATATTTTTCCTTTGCTAAATGTCGTCAGTACTTGTCATTTACGTAGAGAATCAGTGTTCCGAGATGTGTCGAGTTAAATATACATAAATACATAAATCCGGCCATTCCAAGATGAAGTAGATAAGTCACTGAACAGTCGAGATTTTGGCCGGTTTTAGACAAGATATCGTTAATGGAGAATCGATGAGGATGCTAATATGACCTATAGTAAATTTGAAAGTAATTTTTAAATTTTGATTGCTTGAATATCCTTCTGAAAACTATGGCGATATTAAACACGACTTCATTGGATTACATCATTGGATAGAAGTCCCTGCAAAAAAGAGGCAACCATAAAATTTATCGATATCAAAAAGACTGTCTCGCTAGCATAGAAGCAACAGGGTTTGGGACTCACATATGGTTAATTTATTATTGCAAAGGATATTATTATTCTCCGTATTAGACTACTGACTTAATTCCAAAGGTTGATTCAATTATGTTCGTAATTCCTTTCGATGAATTTTTGACTAAATTTATTACCGAAGTACTATGAATTATATCCTTCGTAATAAAACATTATTCAGAAAATAAATTGCTAAACAATGTTGTTTCAATTCTAGTGGCGTAGCATTTATCATCATTTTTAACAATCATTTCCATGACTGCCAAATTTTTGATGAGGGAACTTTCATACAATGAGATTGTTTTCGGGTAGTTATCAAGTTTTATTTTGTAGTGTTTATTGATGGATGAACACCAGCAAAAGCCTCGATAGTTGTAGAAACAAATTTAAAAACCGATACTAGTAATCCGGATAACATAACAGAAGTGTCACCCATAAAGGATCGGCACAAGACCTCCGGCAAGATATTCAACAGTAACCGAGTGTATCCGGAAGAAGACAGAGGTATCTGAATCCTTTATTAAGTCAACTGAAAATGAGCTTTTCCGGGAATTATTGTATTCTTTTTTAATGTGCATAGTCAATAAAAGATAGAAATCAAAATCTAATTTAAATCAATAATAGCTAAAATTTTAAATTTAAACGATCCTTCGGGAGCTTGAAGAAGTCTTAAATTCTGCTTTAAAACGATTACCAATACTCAGTCTTTCTTGGAATTCCACGAATTTTGTTGTCTTATGATTATGGTGTCCAACCGTTGATTAGATCTAAATTAAGAAGGTTTACTGTTATCGGTGACATCTATTTAATATTTATGCTAATATCGCTACAGAAAACGACAGCGATATTATATTCTGCTGATATTTATATCTTCATTTAAATCTAATGTTGAAAAATTAGTTAAGGTTATGTATAGGTTTGTTCCAACAAGCACGTAAAACATATCGATAACTAACAGACTGCTCATGTTCTCCCCCCACTCTTTTGATTCTGAATTTGATTGGTTGGTTTTCCCATTTGATTCATCCAGCAGTAATACAATATTTGTATTTGTTAGTTATCAATTAGTTTTAATAGGTTGTTGGAGCATACCTTATGTTATATATGCCATATGTTTTTCCAATAAGTAAACAATTTGAGCGATAATTAAATAATTATTTTCATGTTTTTTCCCGATAACTTCTTGAATAAATTAGGAACCCCAAAAAGGTTTAAATGGGACCACCTTGGGAAAATACTGTTGCGGTCAGCGGTAGTAGACAAAGCACCTTTGGTGAACAATACATCCGTTGTTCGGTGCCGCACTGGCTGTCGGGGAAGATCAAAGACTTTGTTCTGGATGAACCCCGAACCTTCTAGAATCCACCCAAGGCTAATAAATACCGGCTCTAACAGGCCTCAGCGGAGTTGTTTGGCAACACCCGTGGTGTGGACTTCGTAGTGAACAGTGATAAGTCTATTGTGATAAGATAGTGTGATAAGTGGTAAGCCTTATTGTGATAAGTTATTGTGGTGATAGTGTATGTCGTAGTAAAGACTCTTGTTTTAACCCGTGCGGTTAGTTATAAGTAATTAGAGTCTGCATACACAGCCTGGTTTGTATCTGATAATAAGGCAGTAATTACCCTTGTGAGTATTGATTAATAAATTATTGTCCTAGTGTTAATTGTTCATTTTATCGAACCCGAAGCCCGTAACAACTGGTGTCAGGTGTGGGGTTATTTTTAGCATTAGAGTATTTATTTAGTTTGTTTTAAATAATTTTTCTGTTTGTTATTTTAGTTAATTATTGTAATTTAGGCTATTGAAAATTTGTTTGTCTATATTGAATATTGTTTATTTTATTTAATATTTGAGTTTTATCTAATCTTTTTGGTTTCTTTTAATAATTTAGTTTATTGTTTATAGTGTTGGGAATTTCATTTGTAATTTAAATCTTAGTAACTGTGTATAGGATTAGATTTCTTTTTTTTCGTTGTTAGTTATAATCAAATTATTGTTGTTAGTCTTTAAGTTTTGATTTGTTAATTTTAATTTTGATAATTGTATATAATATTTAAAATGTCAACCGGTGGCTTGAGATTGTATGATTTGAAAGTAGCAGATTTAAAAAGTGAATTAGAAGAACGCGATTTGGATACTTCTGGGAACAAGTCTATATTGCAACAAAGGCTCAGGGAAGCTTTAATTAGTAGTGGAGAAGATCCAGATCACGTTCTTTTTGAAACAGAATTTAGTAAATTGAAAAATGAGTTGTTAGAAAATCAAAATGAGTTATTTTCTACGTTATCAGAATTTTTTACTACTTTAGAAAATAAGTTAGTTGATAGTGATATTCCTAAGATTTCGGTTAAGAAGGTTCTTAGTGCTACGCAAGTTGATGAAGTGTTTCATTTCAACGAATCGAAAGGTGAAGGGGAAACTAATGATAAAGAAGAAAAAGAAGAGCCCTTCGACCTTGATCCTCAAGTGAGTGTTGAAGATGTGAAGGTCCCGCTTGGCGGATTGAGAGAGGTGGAAGCTCTTGTGTGTGGATCCTCTTGTGGTGTTCATTTCGAGGAGGAGTTCATGAAACCCAAGCCTGAAAGAATAGGAAATGCAGGGTTAGCTGCTGTACAGACTGTCATGGATTCTAGTACTTTTAGGTATGCTAAACCTGACAAGGAAGATTGCGATGAAGGCGCTGAGGAAACGCCTGTTGAAGTGGGAAGGCTTGTTCAGGTGGATTCGACAAGAGAAGTCATGGAAGTTGAGTCAACCACTGGTGTTGAAAAAGGAAGGGAGGATATTGAGAACTTGAGAGATCATCTCGAGGATGGTGATAGCTCCCAAGATAAGGAAGAAGAGTTTGTTGTTTCCCGTAGGTTCCATCCAGGAAAAAAGCAATACGGATACTCCCTTGGATGGGAGGGATGCCCTTCTGAACAGAGTGGCTGGGAGCCGGCTGGAAGCTTGGAGGCTTGTCGGCGTCTGTTTGGAGCATTTGAGGAGAGTTTGGCCGAGCGGTCTTTGAATGGACAGAGGTCAGCCGTATCGAGGAGGGCCGGATACACCCTTGGATGGGAGGGATGCCCTTCTGAACAGAGTGGCTGGGAGCCGGCTGGAAGCTTGGAGGCTTGTCGGCGTCTGCTTGGAGCATTTGAGGAGAGTTTGGCCAGGCGGTCTTTGAATGGACAGAGGTCAGCCGTATCGAGGAGGGCCGGATACACCCTTGGATGGGAGGGATGCCCTTCTGAACAGAGTGGCTGGGAGCCGGCTGGAAGCTTGGAGGCTTGTCGGCGTCTGTTTGGAGCATTTGAGAAGAGTTTGGCCAAGCGGTCTTTGAATGAACATAGGACTGCCAAATCGGGGAGGGCTGGAAACGATCAAGTGACAAACTCTGGAACCTTTTCAATCAGTGGTCGGCTAATCAGGTACAGCAAGCAAAGAACCTTGAATCAGGGAAAGGCTTGGTGTGGGTCTATGAAGCCTGATGATGCTGAACTTGAAATGTTAAACAGGAGAACGCATGTTACTGATTCTGATGAGGATGATGACCCCTTAGCAGAGAAATTGAAATTGGAGAGAGAAACTGACAATGAAGTGACAGTGAGTGGCATCATTCGAGGACCTGGACGGCCTCCTCCTAAGCCCAATATTACCCATGGGACTACAGAAAGTCCAACAGCGGTAGTAGGACTCGAATCGAATGGTGATGAGAGCAAACCATCAGCTGCTCATGGTGCTGTTAACGGAATCTTAGTTGAGCAGAGCATTGGTCTAGACTCTCACAACCAACAGGTGCTGGTTTCCAAAGCAAGTGTTGTAAGGATTGATCCAAGCCAGGTCCCGGACCCAACTTCTGGTGTTTGTGTAATGTCAAATGTGTTTGGCATTGTGGAGCTCGTTTCTGTTGCACCGGCCAGTGTCCTTTCGTTGAAGGTGGCTTCGCCTGGTAGTTTCAAGAAACTCGCTGTGCTTCTAACACTCGGTCAGGAAACAGGAAAAGTCCTGCTGGAAGCTGAAGAGGAGAAAACACCTGAGCCTATTACACCCCATTCACGACCTGATCTGGGACAGATCAGCATTAAGAAGGGGGTAGTGTTGCGGTCAGCAGTAGTAGACAAAGCACCTTTGGTGAACAATACATCCGTTGTTCGGTGCCGCACTGGCTGTCGGGGAAGATCAAAGACTTTGTTCTGGATGAACCCCGAACCTTCTAGAATCCACCCAAGGCTAATAAATACCGGCTCTAACAGGCCTCAGCGGAGTTGTTTGGCAACACCCGTGGTGTGGACTTCGTAGTGAACAGTGATAAGTCTATTGTGATAAGTGGTAAGCCTTATTGTGATAAGTTATTGTGGTGATAGTGTATGTCGTAGTAAAGACTCTTGTTTTAACCCGTGCGGTTAGTTATAAGTAATTAGAGTCTGCATACACAGCCTGGTTTGTATCTGATAATAAGGCAGTAATTACCCTTGTGAGTATTGATTAATAAATTATTGTCCTAGTGTTAATTGTTCATTTTATCGAACCCGAAGCCCGTAACAATACTCTACAAGATGCAAAAGGTTTCGTTCCAATTGGTCCACCCATCTCTGAGTAATCGGTGAACATACATAGAAAAAATCTGGTGCGTGCGCGCAACACACAACTTTCACTTACCAACTTACTTAGATTAGAAATTAATGCGTTTTGATAATTGCCACTTCTCAAATGAACAGAACGGCTTTAATTATGAACAATGGTCTCTCATTAAAGGCGTACTGCGCATGCATGGGCTCAACGAGTTTTATGAGTTGACTGAATATTTTTCTTTTTTTCTCTTCTTTATTTTTATCATATCTCATATTTAGCCATTTCTTATTTTTAGGCGTAACGAGAGACAGTTAATTTCTCCATATAAACAAAAACAAAGGTACTTTATGGGAAACAAAAAAACAAAAAAGGCCCCCCCCCCTAAAAGCTCCCTCAGAACATTTTAATAATGATAAAGCTTACCTGATATTAAAGAACACCTAATTTTCATTAAACATGACGAATTTGATAAAAATCGCTCTAGCCGTTTTTGAGATCATCGAAAAGAAGGTAAAAATTGAAAAAAAATTTATTAAGTAAAGTCCCCCCTCCGGTTAATCAATTTTGATGTAATGTTGGCTAACGCATCTTTGGCATATACATATTAAAATCGTTAAAGCCTTTTTTGAGTAAATAAAAAAAACACGTGAAAATGATACAAAATTTATTAAGTAAAGTCCCCCCTCCGGTTGATCAATTTTGATGTAATGTTGGCTATCGCATCTTTGGCGTATACATACATCAATACCCCGTTTTATCAAAATCGTTAAAACCGTTTTTGAGTAAATAAAAAAAGCACGTGAAAATGAAACGTGAAAATTTATTCAGTAAAGTCCCCCCTCTGGTTGATCAATTTTGATGCATTTTTTACAGTCATATCTCGGGCATGTATATAGATCAAATACTCAGTTTAATCAAAATCGTTAGAGCCGTTTTTGAGAAAATCGAAAAAAACTTAAAAGTTATTAAATAAAGTACCCCCTCCCTTTGAGCAATTTTGATGAAATTTTTGCTGTCACATCGCGGGCATATACATACACTAAATACCCAATTTCAGGTTCGCACGGTTTATAGTTTTTGAGCTAGTCTGTTCACACACACACACACACACACACAGACACACACACACACACACACACACACACACACACACAGATCATTTCGCGGGACTTGGTTAATTGGACTCAGGGGACCCCAAAACGTGTATTTCCGTTGAAAACCGGAAGTCGAAATTATTCACGATCGCAATACTTCCACTTACTATATATTTCATATATAGGTAAGTGAAAGTAAAAAGAAAAGAAAAAAATCTGGTGCGTGCTCGCAACACACAACTTTCACTTACCAACTTACTTAGATTAGAAATTATTGTGTTTTGTTAATTGCCACTTTCAAAGTTACACATTTTTCCACATTCATTTCTTATTTAATAACTAATTTCTTTTATTATTAAATAAAAGTTTTTACTTGTGATAATTCGGCAATGCAAGCATAATACTCCAAGTCGTCTGATTTTATAATTCTCTATGTACTTGTTGAATATTTCATTTAGTTCCGATGAAACAAATAATTTTCAATAAATGAACAGAGCATCTTTAATTATAACGCATTGGTTTGTCATTAAAAGCGTACGGCGCATGCGTCAGTCTAAGGTGTTTTATGAGTTGACGGAATTTTTTTATTTTTTTCTCTTGTATATGTTTACTTGATTTTCTTCATATGTCATATTAAGCCATTTCTTATTTTTGGGTGCGATGAGAGACAGTTAATTTCTCAATATAAACTAAAACAAAGGTACTTTATAGGAAAACAAAAAAGCCCCTTCCCTATTTAAGCCCCCTCAGAAAATTTTAATACTGATAAAACTTACCTGATATTACTGAACACCTAATTTTCATTAAACATGACGAATTTGATCAAAATCATTAAAGCCGTTTTTGAGATAATCGAAAAAAAGGTAAGAATTGGAAAAAAAGTTAAGAAATATAGTGCCCCCTCCGTTTCTCCGTTTAACCAATTTTGATGAAATGTTGGCTGTCACATCTTTGGCATATACATACGTCAAATACCCAGTTTGATCAAAATCTTTAAAGCCGTTTTTGAGTAAATAAAAATTATACAAAATTTATTAAGTAAAGTCCCCCTTCCGGTTGATCAATTTTGATGAAATTTTTACAGTCATATCTAGGGCATATTAATACATCAAATACTTAGTTTAATCAAAATCGTTAGAGCCGTTTTTGAGAAAATCGAAAAAAACCTAAAAAGTTATTAATTAAAGTACCCCCACCCTTTGACCAATTTTGATGAAATTTTTGCTGTCACATCGCGGTCATATACATACACTAAATACCCAATTTCAGGTTCGCACGGTTAATAGTTTTTGAGCTAGTCTGTTCACATACACACACACACACACACAGACACACACACACACACACACAGACCATTTCGCGGGACTTGGTTATTTCGACTCAGGGGACCCCAAAACGTGTATTTCCGTTGAAAACCGGAAGTCGAAATTTTTCACGATCGCAATACTTCCACTTACTATATATTTCATATATAGGTAAGTGAAAGTAAAAATCTGGTGCGATGCGCGCAACACACAACTTTCACTTACCAACTTTCTTAGATTAGAAATTGACAGGTTTTTTTAATTGCCATTTCTCAAAGTCACATATTTTTCCACATTCTTTTCTTATTTATGTTTTTATTTGCTCTCTAAGGTACACTATTTTTTTTTAATTATTATTATTTAATAAATGTTCTTGTGATAATTCGGCAATGCAAGTATAATACTATAATATAATATCATAATACTCCAAGTCGTCTGATTTTATAATTCTCTATGTAATTGTCGAAAATTTCATTTAGTTACCATGAAACAAATCATTTCCATTAAATGAACAAAAAGGCTTTAATTATGAACAGTGGTCTGTCATTAAAGGCGAATTCCGCATGCGTGGGCTCAACGTGTTTTATGAGTTGACGGAATATTTTTATTTTTTTCTCCTCTATATGTTAACTTGATTTTTTTCATATTTCATATCTAGCCATATCTTATTTTTAGGTGTAACGAGAGACAGTTAATTTCTCCGTATAATCAAAAACAAAGGTACTTTATAGGAAAACAAAAAAGCCCCTTACCCATTTAAACCCCCTCAGAAAATTTTAATAATAATTCTTACCTGATATTAAAGAACACCTAACTTTCATTAAACACGACGAATTTGATAAAAATCATTAAAGCCGTTTTTGAGATCATCGAAAAAAAGGTAAAAATTGGAAAATAATTATGAAATAAAGTGCCCGCTCCGTTTGACCAATTTTTATGAAATGGTTGCTATCACATCTTTGGCATATACATACATCAAACACCCAGTTTGATCAAAATCGTTAAAGCCTTTTTTGAGTAAATAAAAAAAAAAACACGTGAAAATGATACAAAATTTACTAAGTAAAGTCCCCCCTCCGGTGGATCAATTTTGATGTAATGTTGGCTATCGCATTTTTGGCATATACATACATCAAACACCCAGTTTGATCAAAATCGTTAAAACCGTTTTTGAGTAAATAAAAAAACACGTGAAAATGATACAAAATTTATTAAGTAAAGTCCCCCCTCCGGTTGATCAATTTTGATGAAATTTTTACAGTCATATCTCGGGCATATAAATAGATCAAATACCCAGTTTTATCAAAATCGTTAAAACCGTTTTTGAGTAAATAAAAAAACACGTGAAAATGATACAAAATTTATTAAGTAAAGTCCCCCCTCCGGTTGATCAATTTTGATGAAATTTTTACAGTCATATCTCGGGCATATAAATAGATTAAATACCTAGTTTTATCAAAATCGTTAAAACCGTTTTTGAGTAAATAAAAAAAAACACGTTAAAATGATACAAAATTTATTAAGTAAAGTCCCCCCTCCGGTTGATCAATTTTGATGAATTTTTTACAGTCATATCTCGGGCATATAAGTAAATCAAATACGCAGTTTAATCAAAATCGTTAGAGCCGTTTTTGAGAAAATCGAAAAAAACTTAAAAAGTTATTAAATAAAGTACCCCCTCCCTTTGAGCAATTTTGATGAAATTTTTGCTGTCACATCGCGGGCATATACCTACAATAAATACCCAATTTCAGGTTCCCACGGTTTATAGTTTTTGAGCTAGTCTGTTCACACACACACACACACACACACACACACACACACACACACACACACACACACACAGACACACACACACACACACAGACCATTTCGCGGGACTTGGTCATTTGGACTCAGGGGACCTCAAAACGTGTATTTCCGTTGAAAACCGGAAGTCGAAATTTTTCACGATCGCAATACTTCCACTTACTATATATTTCATATATAGGTAAGTGAAAGTAAAAATGATCATAATTGAATACTTTTGAAGTCATTATTTTTTATTGACTTGATCTTCAGGCTGTTCTGTTTTAACTATTTTTCTTACTTCACTGTGTTCTGGAAGTACCCAGCAAAAAATTAAAATAAAACATAGCTTAGAAATAAATGTTGTTATGGAGGATGTTAAACGATCCGTAACGAGCTGCCATTAGCAATCAGAATTCAAAAGTTAGCCTGACAACAGTTTCGCTGGATATGGTCCTTCTTCTTTCGCCACCCTACAAGTTACACACACGGGATTATCCAACCCAACCTCTAAGGTTATCTTATTTAAAACAATATAACATTATTTATTTTTTTTTATCTTCAAACATTGATTCGCACCTGTCAGCGGTCTGCGACAATCAGCGCATTCAACGACTGCAGTAACACAATAATATGTAAGGCATTTATGGCATGAAGGAACGAAAGTGCCCAGCAGCACCTCTTTCCGGGCTTGACACTAATTCGGGCTCGGCCTAACTGATGTTTTAGGTTTACCTTCAAAGACCGAAACTCCATTTGAATTGGAATAGGTTACTGGAGAATTACTCAATACTAAATAAGACTAAGCTAAATAAGAAAGAAAAAAACGCACCCACCTTAATTGCTCAATAAATGAGGTTAATTGTTTTTGCGTAACAATTTGTATCTTTTCTGACCTGAAATTATCATTTTCCTAGTATATGCGTGATACTCAGTATTTTGCACGGAACCATTATTGAATGTAACAGAAAATCAATGCGGCGTAGGTGGGTATCCTTGACATGACCTAAACACCACACCATCCCCTTTCCCCAACAAGTTGAGCAATTCGCTCTTAAAAGGTGGGCATTAAAGCCACAAAGCAGCCTCTAGATCCCTCTTTAAAGGGAATATTAATCTCATCGTTTGTATCGAAGCCTCCAAACCTGGTGAAAGAAAACATTCATGGGTTTAACGATCATCAGCTTACCCTTCATATAATATTAGGTAGACTTTCTAGTAATTAGTCGTTTTTCTCTTTCATTGTATTTAAATCTAAATTATAAAAAAAAAAATTAAATTCCAATATTACCTATAAAAAAGATATTACGAATCCCATAAAACGCAAACGCCATTTTGATAAACAGTTGCATCATCGATTTAAGTCCGATTTTCACTTCCACTTCGAGGTTCATTTGCTCCTTCAGATTCAGATTTTCAAAATGAATTTTATATTTACTCAGTATGTAATGTAATGAAATGTTATGTAAAGGAATAAATAATTTCAATGATAAAACAATACCAATCAAGTAAAATTCAGCTCGTTTTCCTTCTTTAGTGCAATAACCGTTTCTGCTGGGTACTGGGATCGTTTGAGTGATGATAGGTTGAGTACTGATATATCATAAAAAAAATTCTTGAAGCATTTTTGTGTGACTTCGGTTTTTGACAATTTTTATATTGTAGATTATTGAGTTTTTGTGGTAATATGATGAAGAAAATATCAGTAAGCATTTAGCTGTGACTTCTTATAAAGTATTTTTGATTAATGTAAATATAATATTTTTCGTAACATTTGTGAGAAAATTGACAAAAAAAAAAATGTAAAAAGTACCCCCCCCCCCCCGTTTGACCAATTTTGATGAAATTTTCGCTGTCATATCACGGGCATAGGCGGGCGCAATCGACTATAGGGTGCGCTAGTAGTTTTGCAAAATGTCGGAAAGAACGGGGATAGACAGTTGATGTGATAGAGATATTTGGTAATTTTAAAAGACCATTAATTGAAGGGCAGGCTATCCTTCATGCAAACCACATAACTACATGCGGAATAATATCTAGGAGTAAAAAAACAGTTATTTTGCAAGCCTTGTGCCTTCAAACTAGCAATCTTAAAAAGGACTGCCCCATCAAATAAAGTGGAAATCAAATTTATTAATAATAATAAGCAATTTTCTTGTCATGGTACGTGTAAAGCTGGTAGTTCTGGTAAATGCAAACACATCATTGTAACTTTACTCTACGTTTTTCGGTTAGTAATAACATTAATTACCTATTCATACAATCATTGTTATGACAGCTTAGATTCTTTGTCATATTATTTATTTATTTGTCAAAACTTTTAGGCTTCGCATTGAAAACTTGGAACAATTAAGAACAACGGATATAAGACAAAAATGGGGGAAATTAAAAAAGAAAAACAAATAAGACACTATGGTCCCAATGTTATTTGCATAAAATTAACATTTTGGAATAATAAAATGTCAAATACTAATGTTTACCTGGATAAATATAGTCACTTTCTTTAAAATTAATACTACATATCGTCAGATGTTTCGAAAGAGGCTTATCTATTCTTAATTTTACAATACACTCTTTAAGAAGCTTTTTATTTTTTGGAAATAAATGGAATGACACGTCATTTGATTTTTTAATTGAACACTGAGGGACCGAGCAATACCTATTAGACATTTTTCAAATGATATTTTGCTCAATCGGGTTTTAATTATGGAAAAATAAATTAAAAACGTCAAAAACCCTATGAATCCCAGGTAATGGACCGGCTTCTATCCCCGTTTCTCTAGTTCCTGTAAAGTAGCAGCACCGTCGCTTGCGCCCGCCTGTTCACTTACACTAAATGCCAAATTTCAGTTTTGTACGGTTAATAGTTTTTGAGATAGTCTGTTCACACACACACAAACACGCACACGCACACACACACACACACACACACACACACACACACACACACACACACACACACACACACACACACCCACACACACACACACACACACACACACACACACACACACACACACACACACACACACACACACAACACACACACACACACACACACACACACACAAATCGACCATTTCACGGGACTTGGTTATTTTAATTCTGGGGACACAAAACGTGTATTCCTTTGAAAACCGGAAGTCGAAATTTTTCACTATCGCAATACTTTCCCTTACTATATATATCATATATAGGTAAGTGAAAGTAAAAACAGAAATAAAAAGAATTTTCATTTAAGTATAGCTATACATATTTATATACACATATATTTAAAAAACAAACATATGTATATTATTTGTTTTAGTAGATGTAAACTACTAGATTGGAGTATTAAATGTTGATAAATTATTAAAAAAAAAAAATATTTTTTAGACTCGAAAATGGCCGAGTGGCCGAAACGTTGTCATTCGTTAAATAAATGAAATTAAGGGGAAAAATGTTTTGATTGCTCCAACCTAGCAGTTCAGATCCACAATTTAATGCCAAGAAATTACAGGACCAATTATAACCTGGCAATAATTAAGAACATATTTCATTCATGTTTGGGCAATAGGGGTTAAGTCATAAAACAAAAATTTTTTGTATCGTGTTCTTAAAATTCATAATTGACTATAATTTATTCGTTATTCATAATTTATTACAGTCTGTGTTGAAAGAATTATTCTGGAATAAAAAAATACAGTAAAAAAGAATTTAAAGAAGTTAAGATGACTTAACCCCTTTTGCCCAAACACCAGTGATTTATATACAAGTAAACAAACTTAAAAAGTTATTTAGGTTTTTATTTACTTAAATTTGACTTTAAACGAATTATTTTTAAAACTCGTAAAAAAATTATGTAATAGGAAAGTTATCTTTTTTGATCCATTATGTTATTCTTAACAGAACAATAACAACGCAATCATAACATTTCGTGTTAGGAACGATAAAGAAAGTTGTTTCTGTTTTAATTTATCTTTTTTGATTAATCTCCATATTTTTTGAACATTAATATTGTTCGAAAATTATAAATAGAGTTTGCTGTAAATCTAATTTTAGTTAATGTCAGTTAACTAACAAAACACTCATACACTGACTTTTTGGCCGACAAATAAACAAAAAGTTAACCAAAATATAAAAACTCTTAACAATCGTTTCATATTAACTTACATGGACATTTAAACCGACTAATAGGCAGGTTCAGCACCAAAGTTGGAATGGTCACTTTAGGGGAGAACTTTTTTTTTTTAAAGGACTGCGAACTAAACAATCTAATGTGTCACGTTTAGGGTTTATTAGCTATTTAATTGCGTTATTCTTTAAAAACAATATAAAAGGCTAAAATATTTGGGAGCGGGGGGTCACGATGGAGTTCCCAAGTAAAACTTAGTTAAGTAAAACCATTAAAGTTCCCAAGTAGCTATAATCATCAGTATTATACAATTGACCTCCATTGCAATAAAATTGTGAGCCTGGAGATAACAGGTACTTTACTTACTACTCTTGGAAGTATTGATCTTCATACTTTTACGCAAAAGCTGCTCCTGCCACTCTATTAGACCTCGTTGCAGTTTTTCTTTAGTATCAGCAAGTAGGACAATATTTGCTGAAAGTAAATCATATTTGGTGCTGATTGTCCTGAGATTTCACTTTAATATCCAATTGATGTAAGGAGACCTCCTGTTACTAATTTTATGTACCTCGTCCGTCAAAGTTACGAACAGAAGGGGGCTCACGCTATCGCCTTGTAATACTCATCTTCCCATATTGAATGGTTCTTATATCAAACCAGTCAGACTTACATGGATGTTATCATGGGCGTCACCAGCATAGAATAGGACAGGTAGAAATTCGAGGGGCTAAAAGTTGAAATAATAACCCCTAAAAACAACTGTTGATGCATTTAAATTCATCCTCCAACGCTGTAATTTATAGCTGTATTTATAGTCTCTTAAAGCTTGTCAATTTACGCCTCAGTTATACATTAAAATAGGGAATTGTCAAGGCTTAATGTTGAAGGATGTGGGCCAAAGTTTCTTGATTGAATTTTATCCAAGTTTTTCTTCTGATTCTGATCCCACTAATTTCATTGCTTTCCATTAACTTCTATAAGCTTCATCAAATTGATCGAAAGTAGGATCAAACTGCTTGGTTTAAAAAAGAAATGTAGAGCAATAAAACAAAACCGTTCGAGCTTAAATAAAAAAAATATAAATCATCAAATATACAGAATTGTCGGATTGGGATCAAAAGCAAGCCGCACAATTGTGACTTTTGTGCTAATAAATAATGTTTTTATATTTAATGTTTAAAATAAAGTTTGATGTTTCAATGTTTCATTTTTAAAGAAAGATAGTTTTCAATGTGTTCATAAAAAAATTTTTGTTCGTCATCTTAGATGACGAATAATAACTTTTTCAAAAAAAATTTGGATCTCCTCCTTGAACTTTAATAACAAAATTTTAAACAAGGTTTACGTCAGGTAATATATTGACAAACTTTTTATTACATTTTCAGTTCTCTCATTCATTCAGAGTGGTCAGAGAAAAACATGAAAGCTTAACCTCGTCATCTTACCCCACCTTCTCCTACGCCTGACTAGCTTTTAGCAATAGTGTGTGCTGAAATTACCTAATATTTTATATTTATATTTTATTGGTTAAACTGGGATAAATTCGTAAAATCGCATTTTCATTTAATTTTTTACATTGGGTCCTCTCCAGTTATCTGCCAAAATATTGGGGGGGACAGTCCCCTCCTGTCAAAATATTGGGGGGGACGCGTCCCCCTTGCCCCCCATGCGGTGACGCCCGTGGATGTTATACATGTAGGCGTGGGCTGGGATAGCTAAGCGTGTTAGAGCGCGACCCACTTTAGCACGGTCGCGCCGAACAGAGGCGGTTCGAATCCGCACTAGGAGGGTTGACTTTTATTTCGTGGAGGCCCAACGGTATAAATCTCGACCTACCCCATGGTTAGAATAGGTTGGTTACATCTCTAGAGAAAGCCCCCGTATGCCACACATGGGCAGGTTTTTTGTACCGAACAAAAAAAACATGTAGGTGTTTTGGTTCTTGTTATGTTTTGACATGATATGACTTTATAGCATCTATTAGACCCTTAGAGACTTGCTTTTGCTGAAGGGATTCTCAGTTATGTTTCGTTGGAACCAAACTAAGGCCGCTTGTAAATCTAGGAATGCAAGGTATACGTCTTTTTCTCTTTTCTATTATTTCTCTCAAGGTAAGAATATTATCTTGAGTATGTCTTCCTGGGTGGAAACCTGCCTGTCCATCCTCCAAGTCACCTGTTTTGGAGGATTGATGTATAAATTTTGTAGACAACTGATGAAGGTCCTATAGGTATGTAATTGCTGCATTCACTTTGCTTCCCCTTCTTGGAAATAGGAACAATGACATTTATTTACCATCTCTTGTCCACCATATTTAATCATTTCAGCCAGGATGTTTTCCAGAGTTCTTTCTATTTCCTCCTCCCAGATATTTTCGTTTTCATAGTGCTGTAGGTATCATCTCATTGGATTCAGGTCCATTTTCAGGTATATTCTCCATTTTCAGAGAATATATTTTGATAGTTTCTTCTCCATCTATCTAGGATATCGTCTAACCACACTAACAAACTTACTGCATTACTAAATGAAAAATCTGGTGCGTGCGCGCAACACACAACTTTCACTTACCAACTTACTTAGATTAAAAATCAATGCGTTTTGTTAATTGCCACTTCTTAAATGAACAGAACATCTTTAATTATAACGCATTGGTTTGTCATTAAAGGCATTCGGCGCATGCGTGAGCTCAAGGTGTTTTATGAGTTGACGAAATATTCATCTTTTTTTCTCCTGTATATGTTTACTTGATTTTCTTCATATATCATATTTAGCCATCTCTTAATTTTTGGCGTGACGAGAGACAGTTGATTTCTCAATATAAACTAAAACAAAGGTACTTTATAGGAAAACAAAAAAGGTCCCTTACCCATTTAAGCCACCTCAGAACATTTTAATAATGATAAAGCTTACCTGATATTAAATAAAAACTAATTTTCATTAAACATGACGAATTTGATAAAAATCTTTAAAGCCGTTTTTGAGATAATCGATCAAAAAGGTAAAAATTGGAAAAAAATTATGAAATAAAGTGCCCCCTCCGTTTGACCAATTTTGATGAAATGTTGGCTATCACATCTTTGGCATATACATACATCAAATACCAAGTTTGATCAAAATCGTTAAAACCGTTTTTGAGTAAATAAAAAACACACGTGAAAATTATACAAAATTTATCAAGTAAAGTACCCCCTCCGGTTAATCAATTATGATGAAATTTTAACAGTCATATCTCGGGCATATAAATACATCAAATACCCAGTTTTATCAAAATCGTTAAAGCCGATTTAGAGTAAATTAAAAAAAACACGTAAAAATGTTACAAAATTATTAAGTAAAGTCCCCCCTCCGGTTAATCAATTTTGATGAAATTTTTACAGTCATATCTCGGGCATATAAATACATCAAATACCAAGTTTGATAAAGATCGATAAAACCGTTTTTGAGTAAATAAAAAAAAACACGTGAAAATTATTCAAAATTTTTAAGTAAAGTCCCCCCTCCGGTTGATCAATTTTGATGAAATTTTTGCAGTCATATCTCGGGCATATACATACATCAAATACCAAGTTTAAACAAAATCGATAAAACCGTTTTTGAGTAAATAAAAAAAACGCGTGAAAATGATACAAAATTTATTAAGTAAAGTCCCCCCTCCGGTTGATCAATTTTGATGAAATTTTTACAGTCATACCTCGGGCATATAAATAGATCAAATACTCAGTTTAATCAAAATCGTTAGAGCCGTTTTTGAGAAAATCGAAAAAACTTAAAAAGTTATTAAATAAAGTACCCCCTCCCTTTGAGCAAATTTGATGAAATTTTCGCTGTCACATCGCGGGCATATACATACTTAAAATACACAATTTCAGGTTCGCACGGTTTATAGTTTTTGAGCTAGTCTGTTCACACGCACACACACACACACACACACACACACACACACACACACACACACACACACACACACACACACACACACACACACACACACACACACACACACACACACACACACACACACACACACACACACACACACACACACACACACACACACACAGACACACACATACACAGACCATTTCGAGGGACTTGGTTATTTTGACTCAGGGGACCCCAAAACGTGTATTTCCGTTGAAAACCGGAAGTCGAAAATTTTCACGATCGCAATACTTCCACTTACTATATATTTCATATATAGGTAAGTGAAAGTAAAAAATATTGACATAGCCCTAATAACAGAAACCCGACTAACTAGTAAACAAATATTCAACATACCTCACTGTCAAATCTACCGCACAGACCACCCTGATGGAACAGCCCATGCCGGCACTGCTGTCTTGATCCACCAATCTCTATCCCACCACGTAGTTCAACTGTCCACGATTTCCTGCAGACTTCTGCTGTCTTAATCAAAACTTTATCCTTTCCCTTAACTATTGCCGCATATTCCCCGCCTATATTATCCATTTCCCAATCCCAACTCACTCCCATCCTAAATTCCTTAAGAAACAATTTCCTTATAGGAGAAGACCTGAACGCCAAGCACTAGCAATGGGGAGCCAGAACGACCAATTCCCGAGGGTGAACCTTACTATCAGCCATTAACTCATCATAGCAACATTCTCTCCCCGGACACCCCCACATATTGGCCAACCGATCCCAACCGTAGTCCCGATCTCATTGATTTTTGCATCCACAAAGGTCTAGGGCCACTAAATTATTCAATTTTAAGGCTCTACGACCTTTCCTCAGATCACAGTCCCCTATTACTTACCCTTTCACCAATCACCAATTCCAAAGCTATCCCCTCCCTCATTCCTTAGGGGTCCAGCTAATTGGAACCTCTTCAGAGAAATCCTGAATGACAAAATAGACCTCAGAGTGTCCCTAAAAACTCCTCAAGACCTAGACGATGCCGTAAATTCCTTTACCACCCTAATCCAACAAGCAATCTGGTCAGCATCCTCACCTCCTTCACAACCTTTCCATACCCCAGGATCTTATTGACCTTATCCAAGCCAAGCGACGTTCGAGGACCCACTGGCAAAGCACTAGGCATCCTGACGATCGGAAATCATACAACCACCTCTCCAAAGTTGTAAAAAAGAAATTAGCTGCCTTCATATCACAAACCTATAGCTCCTACCTCTCCTCCTATCTACCTCCGACAAGTCCCTTTGGAAAGTTACTAAAAAGATTCTAAAATACCGTTCATAACCCATCCCCTACGACGTGAGAATGGTTCCTGGGCTTTGTCAGATGAGGACAGAGAAGAAGAATTCACCAAGTACCTTTGTAACACGTTTACTCCCTATCCTGAATAAAATCCTACCCACACCGCTGAAACTAAGGAATTCCTACCTCCTAAAGCCGTTATCCCCTCTGAGGTCAAATTCCTTATCAATAAACTAAAATCCATTAAATCCCCTGGATATGATCTCCTTTCTTCCAAGATCCTTCGTCAACTACCCAGAAAAGCCATTATATTCCTTATATGGGTCATTTTCCCAGAAAGGGCAAATCGCTGCCCCCAATGGATTCTGAAGCCCCCTCACCATTTTTGTTCATTAAAACAACCTCTAATTAGGCTCTGTGACTTGCCCTATCGACTACGTAGGGTTTTACTCATATAACATTAAAAATTAAAGGTTGAATTTTGATATCACCAGTGGAAGTCTCCTTCCCTCGTCATGTCACAACTCCAGTTTCCAAACTTTACGTTCGTCTACGAATTGACCATTGATGCTTTTTGAATTTTTTATAACTGTGGTGTTGTTCGAAACATCTCAAGATTAGAATGTGAGGTATGCGATATTTTTAAAAATGATTTAATAGTACACAGAGGAGGTAAAAGACTTGTCCCCGGTGTTTGGGTTTTTCCCCGCTTACGTAGTATTTTCGTGTTTTGTCAGTTTTAACCTTTACAGATGACTGCGGCTTCTGGCTAAAAGTAGGATTACATCTCTGGTAACAACTCTTTTTGCCGCCAAATGTTTTCAGTCCCTGTGGAACCGTCAGTGCGGCGGGAGCGGCATAAAACCCGTGTCATTGTCCCGCCCGTAGCTACTTAGAAGGTAATTGTATCGAATTTTTTTCATTGCTTTCATCTTTTAGAGCAAGTTGATACGTTTCTGACGGTCTATCGTTGTTTAAAAAAATGTCTGTATTTAAGTATCGAACAGAAAAAAATGGATGGTCATACAATACAATATCGGGTGTTTTTGTCCCGCTCGAGTGTACTCGGAGATTAATTGTATCTAAATGTTTTCGTTGCTTCCTACTTCTAAAGCTCATTGAAACGTTTCGAACGGTCTATCATTTTGTCAAAAATCTGCTTTATTTAAGTAGTCAACGAGAAAAAACTAGAAAGCCTGTCTAATTCTGATGTCATTAGCCAGCCTCTCCGGAATTTGAAAGTAATTATATCTAAACTTTTTCGCTGCTTATTACTTAAAGTACTCGTTAGCGCGTTTCCAACGGTCTATCGTTTTGTCGAAAAGCAGCAGTATTTAAGTAGTAAACGAGAAAAAACTGGATGGCCATAAACATCAGCAGTAATTGTCCCGTCTGTCTCTACCCGAAAACTAATTGCATCTATATTTTCTTGTTGCTTTATACATATAGAGGTCGTTGAGACATTTCCGATGGTCTATAATTTATTTCTAAAGCATCTTTATTTAAGTAGTAAACGAGAAAAAAACTGGATGGTCATAAAAATTTGTTTAATGGCTGACAGATGGCTTAGGATTTTCGTCAGCAAAAAATAAATAAATAATAGAAAAAAAATAAAGAAAAAATAAAGAAAATAAATGATTTTTTATTAATCTAATCTTAATTTGTGGATGACCACCTGTTTTAAATTATTTTTAAATAATTTATTTTTTGAAGAGAAAAGATTTGGCTCCGCCGGGAGTCGAACCCGGGTCTCCCGCGTGACATGTCCGGCTGTGGTGCAGTGGTTATCATCCTCGCATGTCTCGCGAGAGACCCGGGTTCGACTCCCAGCGGAGCCAAATCTTTTTTCTTCAAAAGATAAATTATTTAAAAATAAAAAAAAAACTCAAGAAAAAATATATTTAAACGAACCCTCGCACCTTTCTTTTCCCGTCTTCCGATTTCTTTTTTTTTTTAATAAGTCATAAATGCAACCTGCTCTTGTATAACCTTGCATTGGAGTTCAACCAGTGCTATGTAAAGAGCACCCCTAAATATTTTCCAGACGTTAATTTGACATTTTCAATTTCAAGAATTCCAAGTTCAGATTCGCCCTTTCTGGGAAAATGACCCATATACTTATTCAACTGTATCCTTCGTACAACCCACTTTCCTTTGCTCTGGAAACATTCCATAATCATCCTCTTCCCTAAGCTTGGCAAACCTATCAAGATCACTTCGTCTTGCAGACCAATAAGCCTACTCCCGATCCTTTCAAAAATTTTTGAGAAAATCCTTCTTAAAAGAATCATACCTTTCCTAGATTCCCAGAAAATCCCCTCACATCAGTTTGGATTCCGTTCTGGCCATTCCACAGTTCAACAGGTCTTCGTGTCGTCGATCATATATCCTTTGCACTTGAAAGCAAACAATATTGCACTGGTGCCTTTCTGGACTTAGCGCAAGCTTTCGACCGGGTGTGGCATGATGGTTTGCTTTTCAAGCTTAAAACCCATCTACCCCAAACCCTATACCTAGTCCTTCGATCCTATCTCTCGAATCGTTCCTTTCAAGTCCGCTGCGGTACAGAACTCTCCGATTACCAACCAATCCAGTGGGTTGGTATGGAAGGCTTTGCAGCCTTCCATAAGTGGGCTGCAAAGCACGAGTCGGAGTTTCCCAGGCTGAATGTATATATTGTAAATGAATGTGTGTTCTTTAATTTTTCTGATTGTTATTTTATTTTTCATTTCCCATTTCCAGGTTTATATTTTATTTATGATTATTACTTTATTCTTTTTTATGTACATTTGTATATATTTATTGAGTGAATGTGTCCTTACAGCCCTAATATTAATGCCCTTGATTGTGGCAGAATGTGTTAATTCTTTCAATAAAAAAAAAACAAAAAATAGGATATCGTCTGGTTTGGTTAAAATTTCATCATTCATCACGTTATTCATGATATTTCTTATTTCACTTGCTGGTTTTGTTTCTTAAGGCTTTTGCTGTCTTCCTAAATATTTTTATATTCCTATAATATTCATTGTTAAGAGATTTTTCAAATTACTCCCAATATTTCTTCTTTGCTTAACGAACATTCAGTTACCTTAGTTTCGTTCCTTTTGATTCAATATTGTTCTATATTATGTGTTGTGCGAGCCGCCTAATATGCTTTCCACACATTTTTCTTGCTAGTTACAGAATCTTTGACCTACTGGTTCCACCATTTAGAGCGTTTTCCTTGGTCGCTAACTTTCTTTAATCCGCATACACTATTTTAGAACTATAACTTAGTTTTTAGAACTATTTCCTATAACTTGTTCCAGGTTTCATCGATCCCCATTTCCATATCAAAGCTTCTTAATCTTTCTTCCATGAGCTTGGCGCACATTTCTTGCTTCTCGCCTGTTTCTAGAACTGGTATATTGGCACTTTCATAGGACTTGGTGTAGCGTTTGCGCTCCCTCACAATACATGTGTTAGCTACTCAAAAAAAAAATGATCTCTGCTGATCTCCGATCACTTTGATATCAGTATAATATCGCCTACATGATATGATCAATAACACTGTTCCTTTCATCTGCAGAAAAGGTATATATACGCACTTTTTTATGTGGATAAAATGAATCACCAATCAGTTATTATCATTATCTATGCATAAATCAATTAAATGCTGGCTATTACTATTTAGCGTTTTTTCAGTTGACAAGCGCAAATTAAAATATGAAGGCAAAAAAAAAAAAGAATTGTTATTATTAAAAAACCTTAATAAAATAGATTTTAATAATGTTTTTACTGTTTTTAGGATGAGAAGCAGATGGAAGAAGAGAAAAATCAGGTCCTTTCGAAGACAACCTAAGGTATAATCCCGAAATTTAGAGTATTAATCTTTGAATAAAAGATGTAAGCAATAAATTTATTCATATCAAAGATACTGAAATTATCGAAGGAACGATTGCATCGTAGACTATTGATCTTTTTAGTCAGGTCAGATTTATATTAAAAAAAAAAAAATTAAAACACAATGGCATCATTCCCAACGTTTTTAAAGAGCTTGTTGAACATACTTAAACTATTGATTTAAATAAAGTATTAATAAGTGTTCCTGCCTTAGAAGAATAAAATATCACCGTCGTTTTCTGAAATATAGTAAGGTGATCTCAATTGAAAATTTAGTTCCAATTTAATATCGGCCGTTGTGATGAACCCTTCGTACCAATTCTTATTTACAATATATCATTAAAAAACACGATCGTTCAGTCTAAAATTTGATTATTATTTCTATAATCCCTAAAACTTTTTTTTTTACAAAAAATCAAACGAATCCCCTGAAAGAACCAAACTACGAGTAAATGGGACCTTTATTCTTGGTACAACACTGTATCAATTACTGACTGCACTTTACTCCATAGTAAAGAAAACATTTTTCATTGCGAAAGAAAGTTTAGTTTTCCCTCTCCAGTAGCACTTAAGTAAACTGTTTAAAAAAAAAAGTCTATTTTAAGTCAAAAGAAGGGCGGTAAGCGGAAGTTGTGTGATGCACGCACCGCACCAGATTTTTTTTATACCTTGTCTTATGAGAATCTTCCTCAATGTTTTGGGAAGAACAGTTGCGCTTGAGGTTAAGATTGTATGATGAACAGAACCAGAATCTGAAATGAAACATCTGATTAGGTGAGAAAAAATCTGCAACACACAACTTTCACTTACCAACTTACTTAGATTAAAAATTAATACGTTTTGTTAATTGCCACTTCTCAAATGAACAGAATGACTTTAATTATGAACAATGGTCTGTCATTAAAGGCGTACTCCGCATGCGTGGGCTCAACGTGTTTTATGTGTTGACTGGATATTTTTCTTTTTTTTTCCTCTATATGTTTTATTTATTTTTATCATATCTCATATTTAGCCATTTCTTATTTTTAGGCGTAACGAGAGACAGTTAATTTCTCCATGTAAACAAAAACAAAAGTACTTTATAATAAACAAACAAACAAAAAAGGCCCCCCCCCCAAAAAAAGGCCAACTCAGAACATTCTAATAATGATAAAGCTTACCTGATATTAAAGAAAACCTAATTTTCATTAAACATGACGAATTTGATAAAAATCATTAAAGCAGTTTTTGAGATAATCGAAAAAAAGGTAAAAACTGGTAAAAATGTTATGAAATAAAGTGCCCCCTCCGACTGATAAATTTTGATGAAATGTTGGCTATCACATCTTTGGCATATATATACATCAAATACCCAGTTTGATCAAAATCATTAAAGCCGTTTTTGAGTAAATAAAAAAAACACGTGAAAATTATACAAAATTTATTAAGTAAAGTACCCCCTCCGGTTAATCAATTTTGATGAAATTTTTACAGTCATATCTCGGGCATATAAATAGATCAAATATTCAGTTTAATCAAAATCGTTAGAGCCGTTTTTGAGAAAATCGAAAAAAAACGTAAAAAGTTATTAAATAAAGTACCCCCTCCCTTTGAGCAATTTTGATGAAATTTTTGCTGTCACATTGCGGGCATATACCTACACTAAATACCCAATTTCAGGTTCCCACGGTTTATAGTTTTTGAGCTAGTCTGTTCACACACACACACACACACACACACACACACACACACACACACACACACACACAGACCATTTCACGGGACTTGGTTATTTCGACTCAGGGGGTCCCAAAACGTGTATTTCCGTTGAAAACCGGAAGTCGAAATTTTTCACGATCGCAATACTTCCACTTACTATATATTTCATATATAAGTAAGTGAAAGTAAAAACAAAATTAACGGATAAAATGATAGAAAGAATGTTATAAAATAAAATAAGCTGTAACTATATTAATAATTTTCCTATTTCCATGATTTAGTTTTGATTTTGCAGAGAAAAAAGAAAACTACCATCAAGCCAAAAATTTATTAAATAAAACGAGAATAAAATTTATATTCTGTATTACATTTTTTCAATTGGTATATTAGCATAAAATTAGATTGGATGTTACCTGAACAATCAGCAAAATTCTGTAAAAACATTCAGATTTATCCATCAGCTACTTTTCGGGTTTTGAGATAACAAACATGCGGCTCTTGCATTTTTATATACAAGATTTCGATGAGCATAATATGATTTTAATAATAATGCATGCATATCGAAAAATAAAATGTGTTGAAATTTATCTTTAGAGCAAAGTCTACCTTGTTTAATAACAAATTACAGTAATTCTTATTTATTTAATAGTTTCATCATACGATTCAGAATGCTTTATACCTTTATACATTTATTAATTTTTTTTCCCTAATAGCAACATTCACGACTTTTGCACTCCTAAACATACGATTTGACCCGCTGTGCGCTGGTGTGGTGTGACGTTCTTGTTTGCAATTTAAGATATTTAGATTAAATACAGGATGGAATACACAATCGGGATATAATTTTGGTAGGAAAGGTCCTTTCTGCATTGTAGCCAGCGGTTCACCTTGATCGATAATGACCTTCATGAAGTGAACCGGCTCTTATTGTTTCCTTGCTTTCATTTTTTATAATAAATTCTGTATTCGGAGAGTTCCACTACCAGCTGACCTCCGAAATAAACCTTCCGACAAACTGAACACAAGTGGTCAATGAGACGTCGACACAGCAACAAATAAGAGAGCCTTTGAAAGGAGATCTAGTAGGGATTCTAAACTGCTTTTCCGCTCCGAGATTGAAGTAACAATTGGGAATTGCCAGATTTGGCAGTTAGTAAAATGCTGCTCCTCTTCACGGCGGATGAGTACATAACTACTCCCGCTTTAACCCTCAAAGGTACTTGCCTTGAACCTATTGTTCCTCCCTCTTTCGTACCTCTCTTCTTTACCATCCGCTCGTTTGGAATACTTATAGGGTTAAAGAAGTCAAGAACTTCGTTTGGAGTCAAGTTCCTCATTGTTGAAGGACACAAGTTAAATCTAAATTATTCTTTATCCGAACACGATTTAAAAAATACATATATTTCTTGAAATACCCTAAATTTTATTCACTGTTAAATAATTGCACTACAGTTAAATTGCAACAGATACAAAACAAAACAAGAGTAACGGCTGCAACAGGCTTTTACAAAAATCATTGCAAGTACTCCAATAATCGTTCATCCGGCATCAATCACCCGCCCTTACATTTGTCCCGGTAAAAAACCCTAGAGCTAGGAAGGGAGAGTAAAAAAATCATTAAATTACGAGATCCATAATTGAAAAGCTGAATTATTTTTTTTAATTTAACTGATAATATTAAGCAAAATATCTAGTATTGATTTTGATGTTGTTTTCACTTTTATCAATGGAATCAGACCTGGTTCCAAAGAATCATTTTACTTATTTAATTTATTTTTACTTCTTTATTTATTTACCTAGCTAAATCAATACTTCAGACAGTGAAGGATCTCATACTGTGATGGCGTTATTTTCTACAAAATCTGTTGCTTTCAGGAAAGTCACGATATGGAAAAATAATAGGATTTATGGCAAAGATCATTACGTTTTCAGCACGATCAACTCCTATCATTTTATAGATTGTACTTTGAACTCCTGGGCTATTGAAAAAACCTTACTACTGTATATCACTCGTCCAATGCAAGACTTTGTCTTCATCAAAATTTAGTTTTTATCAAGTCAAAATACCATTTTTTTTTTTTCAAGAAGTATCGTCCAATTTTCCTGAAAGAGATTATTCAGGAAACATTTTAACAATCAGATAAAGCTGGCGACGGATATCCAAGGAAGGAAGAAGAAGTAACTGAAAATGGCTTTTTTTTGGTTAGACCAGACGCATTGAACGAGAAAAGATCACTATTTATTAATTCATTTAGAGCTTTCAGAGCTATAATTTATACCCATAAATAAAATTTATTTGTTATTTTTTTAATATCTTGGGTGTTGGGCAGCCCAGTGGTATTGGTATTTGTATTAATACTATCCATATTAAGCTTTTGAATAGCTTTTGAATAACTATTAAATTTAATCCGTTTGTATTCTCAGACATGAAACGAGCCCGTAGTTTTGATTTCATTTGATTTTTCATTGTAAAACATACATAAATACTAAGGCTTGACATTTCGATCGACGTGATATTTTATGGCGATGAAATAATTTATTTTACCGTTTCGTAATATCGCATCTTAATTTTTTACGTAATTAAATATTTTATTTCCCATGAAACTGCTGAATATTTTTTAATATACACGTAATGACGGATATGATATCTGATTAGCTCAACCAACGTTGTAATATTATAATATCATACCTTGATATTTGCCAGGCGTCACCATGATTTAATGGATTCATTATGCTAATTTACAACGTTATATAGAAACCACAGCAGCTGCTCTAGACACCTTGTGTTATGTATGCCTTGCCATCCAACCGATACAGATCTCCAGTACGTTCTACTACTGCATATTTCACATGAGCCATTATTGTGTTACCTAATAATTTTGGTTGCAATCCATAAATGCGAAAATTAGATACCTCCGAATAAATTTAAAGTACAAACATATTAGAAGTATTCAAACTCACAAATGTATTCTATATGTATTATAATTCATTCTTTTCGAAATGTGATGCAGCACATAACGCTGACTGGTCTCAATGAAAAAAAAACTTTGTTTTTCACGAAATACCTTCAAATTGCCTCTATTAATTTTGAGCAAGCCCACTTATAGATTGCAACTGTGATAATTCGTGAATCATTTTACCATTCGGATAAAGCGGATATCAAAGGAAAGGAAAAGAATAAACCTTAATGAACCACCTGAAAAACGGACTCACAAACCAATGCACAGTTGTTTAGATAGAAACTCCTTCTTTTTGGAAAAAAAGCCATAATTCATACATTGTTCAATATTGACTTACCTAAATAGTTTTAAATAAAATATTTGCAATTAATAGTGGGGGGATTTATTAATTACAACTAACAAAAAGTTAATTACTAAAATATTTTAAAATCCCATAATATGTCCGGGGGGGGGGGGGGGGGGGGGGGAGAGAACAATGAAACAGTCGGTGCACTGGGCGAACCAAAAGGTCTAGAGCAACCAAACTCTGACAGCATGCGGTAAGGGCAGCTCCAAACAAAGTCAGCATATTGTCCCCTTTTGACTTTTTGGGTGACGTGAACTCCACGTGCTGAAGTGTGGGAAAACTATCTCAATACTTTCGTCGAACGGATTTTCATCTCTAGGTACGAGTAATTATTTTATTCAATCTGCTCTTACAACTTCTTCATTATGCATGTATCTCTTAATATTTTGCATAACTTTGGCTTTCCTACCACTTCACGTTCATCGTAGGAAGTTAAATACATCAAAATGGAAACAAGGGCGTTCGGGGCACAATGAAACGCTTCATGGAGTCCCACGAGTGTTTCATCGTGCCGCAGGTGTTTTCATTGTGCAATGAGCAGTCGGTTTTTTTCGTTTTCTTACAGATTGGTGCGAAATTGAGAGCGAAACACCAAAAAAATTTTAATAATTTATGACAACTTTCTTCCGAAGTCAAACGTTCCTCTTTCCTGAAGAATTTCGTGGCTATCCTAAACCAGAAGAACGAAAAATCGAATGGTTTTTTTAAATTATGGTGCTTTTTTTTCAGCTGTTTCATTGTACCCCGGGCATGGGGCACAAGGAAAAAAATTTATAATTTGTGAAAATAGCTGCTCGTGGTCATACATGATGCATAAAATAACGTTTAACGCATTTCTTACATAGATAAGATCCTTAGGTAACATAGAAAAAATAAATAATTGAAAATAAAGTCTCAGGTGGGGTGCTATGGGTAAAAAAAACTTTTGTGTTTCATTAGGCCCCACCTCCCACTATATTTAATTATATAAATATTTAAAAAATAGGAATTGCTGAGTTTTTTTCACAGCTAAGGAAGATAATATTTTCTCGTTAACGCTTTATTTATATTTTTAAATTAAATATTAGCTATAGGAACAATTCGAATTTTTCACCATAAGTCAATTAGGTTAGTGGTCTCGATTATCGAAAGGATGGCATGGAGCGGTAGCTCATGAAGGGGAACAAGCGATAGACACAAACCGAAATTGGAAATACTAATCAGATTAAGAAAGGAATGGCTCTTTTAAGCAGAATAATGGCTTCCAAGACTTCAAAGGCTTCAAAAATTCTTTGATACAGCAAAGCCTTGAAGAAATATTATTATTCGGGAAGAATGGCCCTTATATAATTGCCATTCACTGGTTCAAGAAGATATAACAAAAATAATTATGTGTTTTTCATCAAATAGGTAATTTCTTTATATTTTCAAATAGAGTAAGATTAATAGGCTAGCTGTTCTTTAGAAAATGAAAATATTTCTTTTTATAAATATTAAATCAAAATATTAACTTCAGAGCATTAATATACATTTTGAATGAATTTATAAATTTGGGTATAGCAGTGCCTGCAACTGAAAGATGTAATGTGTTAGACAACGACATAAGGAGAACCCATAACTCTTGGATACCTACGCTTTCAGCTCGGATAAATATGTCATTGAAATGGGTGCCTCATTAAGCTCCTTTTCATAATTAAATCCGAATATGTTAAATGAGATCATTGTTTCACTTTATTTCTTATTTTCATATTCAATTTTTATTTCTTTCAGAGAGTTATTTCACTGATTAATTAGTACTTGGTTGTATAATCAAAGAGACAAAATCAAAATTTTAATCCCCCAAAATATCAGTACATAATTGACCAGTTAACTTATCAACATTTAATGACATCATTAAATAAAAAAAGATTAACTTGTCTGGTGATAAGGTTTTATAGGGACTTCAAGCTTTTATCTTTAACCTCTCCTAATGAAATAAGAAGACTGATATCTTTCTCTTTTCAGCTTGTTGTGTTTATCAATTTATTTAATGATGAGTTTGTATGGGTACAGAAATGGGTCTATGATAATTTTTTTCCAGACCTCAAAACGTATGCAATTGTAATATAAAATGCATGATACCATCGCTATTCTTATGAGAATAGTCCGGTCATACTTATTCAGTATCCGGTCAACCATCATTCGTCCAATATAATCGCTATTCTTGTTACCATTCCTGTTTTCATTCACTCTATGATTTTTATTTTACTTTATTTTTTTTTTTTTATCTATTTCCAGTATAATATCATATGCATGCTAAATCAAAATATTAACCTCAGAGCATTAATATACATTTTAAATGAATTTATAAATTAAGCTCTGCTTCGCACACCTACAGCATAGTGGTGAACTTCACATGAAGCTGGAACCTGCGGGTTCTTCTCAAACCCTACTTTCCTGCCGGAAGAAGTCACTAAGTACATTTACAGGAAGGAAGGCACGTCATGGGAGTCCGCAGTATGCGGGGGCTTAGAAAATATGAGTCATTGATGATATAGTAGTTTGGTAGGTACTGCACAGACAAGCTAATTCCTCTAGTGTTTATGAGGAATTATCCCCTGAAGGGAGGAAAATAGATAAATTACTGATGTAAGTGTGTAAATATTGAAAATTAAAAAAAAAAATTGAAGAAATAACAGGAATCTAAAAAAATAATAAAAAAACATTATATGTTTCACTAATTCGATGAATTTCCTTAGTTTTTAAAATTTAATTTGTTCCATTTGGTTTCTGGATTGATGTTTATGATGATGTACAAGCTTAGCATAGGCAAACAAAAACCAATGGCCATATAAGAGCAGGGGTAGAAGGCCCCAACATTATCCAATGTGTTAGCCTAATTAGAGACCTGGCAATTGGCTAGGATTACTGTAATGGGCCGTATCCTGCCTGCCTCGGTGGCCATTGTGTGAAAATTGTACTCATCTCCATCGCATCGGCTACAGTCAATCCTTCGTTGTTGTTTTTTTATGAGGCTTCAATCAGTTACTATTAAATACGCAGTTACTAATAGGTAAGCTGAACATCGAAAACAGATGAATGACCTGTCCTTATCCACTGAACAGCAAAGAATGCAATACTAATATAGTCGGTCACTATTCCTGAACGTCAAAAGTAAGAAACATTTTGCAACTAAAAACGGGATTTCCTTTTTATATACCTACCTAATAGTACAAATAATAAATGATATTTATTTATTTTTACTTTTACGGCATTTGCAACTGCGATGCTAACAAATTGGTTGTTCTTCTGCCATTTTTTTTTTAACTTAGTGCACATTATTGCTGGTCGAGAACATGACTGGACTAACTCACAAAAAAAAAAAAAAAAAATTGTCAACAATTATCTCCAATTTGTCTCTATCTCTAAGTAAGAGCGCTTATATACCGCGATAGTGATGATTCGTGAAACATTTAAACAATCGGATAAAGCAAACAACGGATATCAAAGAAAGAGAAAATAAGGAACTTTAAACGGCTTTTTTGAAAAATACCTTTTTAATGTTGAACTAGTCTTGTACCTCCGATATGCTCTATTTAGTTGTCCACTTTTCGAAGTATTTGAAAATGTATTGTTATGTATAAAAATGTATTATTTATTTTATTGCTATTATCTAAATGTATTTAGCTGAATCTGTTGTTGATTTTTATTTTGTTTGGCAAGCTAAGTAATGACAGGTAGTAAAAAAGGTGTGACAGTTGATTATATCATCTTGGCTTTTTTTTAAATTTTGAATCTTGATTTCAAGTAAGTGTTGGAAGTGGCTTACATCATTTTTTTTTTTATAGGTCACATGTTGTTTTTAATTGTGCATAAATGGGCGGATTTTACATATTTACATTCACTTGAATAGACAAAATATATATTATCGTAAATCGTCCTATTATACTACTGGTCTTTAACTACACTATTTGTTAGAATACTATTGGTCAAAAGGCCTGATTAAAAGGTTACATTTTTGGAACGAAATTGGTAACCAATCGTTGCTTCGCGTTTTTAACCGCCAGTGGCGATTACAATGGACCAAATAATCTTGCTTACACGATTTAGCTTTTTAATCAATCTTTGACTAATCTAACCGATGATGATTATTATTCTTATTAATAATTACTAAAAATTAAATTAAAATTAATAACAATTAAAATACAATTAATAAGTAAATGAAGACAAGATTAGCCCAATCAATCCCAATACACAGTGGTAGCTAACCTTCTTTTTATCTTCACATCATTAAACTGTAAACATTTATTTTCACTTTCTCTTAAATTATTTTTTGATCATGTTTAAAAATATTATTTATGAAGTAATTAAAGTTGGTATTGTTAAAGTTTGTTACTATTCGATAATTTGAAAGTTTGGAATATTTAAGAATATTAGGATACAATCGCATTTTTAAGGTAGGTTTGTTTTAATATTCGAAGTGAAAGAATGCCATTGCGACGTGACAAAAAAAACATGAAGAAACCTGACTATGCATTTATAAATAGTCGCTTGTTATAAGAACCTGTTATAAAAATAAGTTAGGCATCAAGTTAAGATGTCTCTGTCTGACCTATTTTATTCAGAGGTTTCTCTGAGCACGAGTTATTCACAAGTTTTGAATTATTACAATGTTAAGATGGAAAACATTACTGCACTGCCGCATTATTTTTACCAGGTTGGTTAGTATTTTAAAACTTACTAGCTACTTTAATATAATAAAAATGACATAAGCAAATAATCTGGTGTAAATGCTTTTTTACTGCGTTTTTTAAATAATCAATAACTAAAATTGTGATGCTTAGGTGAAAATAATTGTCATATTTAATAATATACCGATAAGCTTCGCCAGGAACAAATGTATAACCATATGTATTTTGGGGAACTTTTTCACTTTCACTTACCTATGTGAACAGAAATACACGTTTTAAGGTCCTCTGAGTCCAAAAAAACCACGCCCCGCGAAATGGTCTGTATGAGTGTGAACAGACCATTGGCAGATCCTAGGAGGGGGGGGGGCTGTGGGGGCTGTAGCCCGTCCCTTTGGAAAAAATTTCGTCATTTAAAGATAGAATTTTACTTTCGTAAAAGTAACGAAGAAAGTTAAAGAACAAATAATATGCAGAACAAGTAGAATTCTAGTTGTGGGTAAGGAACATAAAGGTAAAAAAAAGCTCATTGACAGATCAAGGGAAAGGGCTGTGGGTGTGCAGCCCCCCACCTTTAATATCGGCTGGATCCGCCCATGGAACAGACTAGCGCAAAAACGATAAACTCCAAGAAACTGAAATTTGGTATTTGAAGTAGATATATGCCCTGGAGGTGACAGCAAAAAATTAAATTGGGTAAGCGGAGGGGGGATTTTATTTCATAAAATGTGTCACGTTGTTAAATTTTTTGCGATTTTCTCGAAAACGGCACTAATGATTTTGATTAAACTCGTCATGTTTAATTAGAATCAAGGATTCTTGAATATCAGGTTGGTTTCATCATCATTAATGTTTAACTGAAGGGTGTTAAATGGCCAAGGAAAATTTTTTTCTTATAAATTACCTTTGATTTTGTTTATATGTGGAAATTAACTGTCTCTCATTATGGCCAGTAATCAGAAATGGCTAAATATAAAATTTGAAAGAATTTGGTAAACAGGTACAAGAGAAATTATGAAAAGTTTTTCCCCAAAAATGACATTTTCATTTTCCGTTAATGAGTGCAGTATTATATACCTATGTATAATATGTCGTTGGAAAGCTGAGATTCTCGAAAGAATCATATTTTGTTTACAAAGTCATAATATGTACTTATATAAAAAATTGGCATAAATACATTTTGTACAAAGAAAAAAAAGGTTTGTTACAACAAGCACTTGACAAATCTTTCTCATGCAAAGTACTTTACTAACAGCCATTGTTAACAAGCAAATTGTAATACGCCAGCGAAAGAGTTGTCTATTTATCAAGTGCTTGTTGGAAAAAACCTATTTTATAAAGAAAATAAGGAAAATAATCATAGCCTCTACCACTAATATTATTTTGTATATTACAGACGCGTTCTGATTACAATGTTTAATGTAGAAGGATACAACAAATTAAGGCACTGAGGACAACCCTGGAGGTCGAAACGTCTGTTATATAGAAAATAAAATTAGTAGTATAGACTATGATCCAAATTATTTTCCTTATAACTAGCAAGTCTCTAACCCTTTTTAAATATATAAAATCTATTTCATGTAAATCATTTATTTCCATGGTAGTTAATTCAAATTTTCATATCAACTAAATAGGGAAATAAAATTAAACACCATGATGTATTTATGTTTTACATTGTTACATTGCCAAAGATAAAAATAAAAACAATATTATTAGTTTTCTAATTAGTGAATGCGTAGAAAAGTACGTAATAGTAAAAAGAATTAAAGCTTATTTGTTTTACATATGGTGCAATATTATCCTTAGTGTGAAACTTTAGTTCCATAATAGATTACGGAATGAAATTTTTTTTTTTGCTGGAACAATCATCGGTAATTATCTTCGTCGGTTTCTGGAAAGGTATTAGACACTAAAATTCGAAAGACACTAGTTCCAATTTTCTAAAATACGCCTTCTATTGATTCCAATTAACGATATACTTATTTACAAATAAAGGTTTAAAAAATACTCGAATATTGATGAAATTAGGATTTCCACTTACAAAAATAAATAAATAATAATGTATAATGTATCAAAAATTACTGACGATTTTCAGGTTTTGCATTAATTATATATGGAAAAAGCTATTTTGTGTGAAGTTTCTAAATTGCGTTTTCACAATTATCAAAACACGTCGGTTTTGATAATTTCTACTACCAGATTTTTTTTAAATAGTTATACATGTAAAAATATGGAAGAATACAATTCGTTATCATAAGCCTTGAAATATAGCCATTCCGGCTCTTCGAGAAATAGTAAAATATTGTATGGAACTCCTAATAATCTTTTGATCAGTGTGAATATAATGGTGGAAAAATGTATTATTTAATTAGTTCATATATGAATAATGTATAGTTAGGACACAAAATAGCAAAAGATAATATACAAGTTTTCGAAAGAAAATTATTATTCATTCGTCAGATTTATGAGAAGAAGTTTATCCAAACCTCATAAACATTAACTTTACTTAATTTTTAGAAAATAAGTAGATTTATTTTCTCCCACTTTGCTGGGATTAAATAACAAAACAATTTATTGGATACTGTTAATGTTTTAGTGATTTGATCCATTTGTTTTCTATCAACTAACAATTTTCATAAATTATTGAGTGCCAAGCAAAATCTGATTTTGGAAGCACTGACACTAAACCATTAACTAAACGGCCGAACATCATTTTTCGTGACGTGACGTAGATGCATTTTAGCACCGAAATAAATTAATAGGGGTAAGTCATTTAACATAAATTAATAGGTGTTACATATTCATGAAATTTTTAAATAAATTCCTTGCAGCCCTCACAGTTCTGAATGATAATTATAAAATCATTGTATACCATCTAATCTAAAAATATTAAATAAATAGTACTATTTGATACAATGCCGAAAAAATATGGTGCGATGCGCGAAACACACAACTTCATTTACCAACCAACTTACGCCTTTACTTATAAACAATGGTCTATAATTAAAGGCGTTCAAAGTTGTCGGAATATTTTTCTTCTTTTTTTTTTCCAGTATAAATTTATTAGATTTTTTTTATATTCCATATTTAGCCGTTTCTTATTATTATGCATAATCAAAGGTACTTTATAAGACAAAAAAAAAAAAAAAAAAACATTATTCGCCATTTAAGCCTCCTCAGAACATTTCTATGATGATAAAACTTACCTGATATCTAATAACATTTTACTCTCATTAAGGATGACGAGTTCAATGACGACATCAAAATCGTACGAGCCGTTTTTGAGAAAATCGGAAGAAAAAAAAACGTAAAAATGTGACAACATTTATGAACTAAAGTGTTACCTCCGTTTAATCAAATTTGATGAAATTTATGCTGTCACATCTATACTTGATAGGTCACATTTTTACGTTTTTTTTTTCTTCCGATTTTCTCAAAAACGGCTCGAACGATTTTGATGTCGTCATTGAACTCGTCATCCTTAATGAGAGTAAAATGTTATTAGATATCAGGTAAGTTTTATCATCATAGAAATGTTCTGAGGAGGCTTAAATGGCGAATAATGTTTTTTTTTTTTTTTTTTTTGTCTTATAAAGTACCTTTGATTATGCATAATAATAAGAAACGGCTAAATATGGAATATAAAAAAAATCTAATAAATTTATACTGGAAAAAAAAAAGAAGAAAAATATTCCGACAACTTTGAACGCCTTTAATTATAGACCATTTTTTATAAGTAAAGGCGTAAGTTGGTTGGTAAATGAAGTTGTGCATTTACCAACCAACTTACGAAATTCAAAAAGTTTCGTTTTTGCGCTTGTCTGTTCATACACAAAGGTGTATTTCCATTGAAAATCGGTAGTCAAAATTTTTCATGATCGCAATACTTTCTCTTACCATATATTTCATTTAAAGGTAAGTAACAGTACTAATAAAAATATTTAAAAAATCTGGGTATGTGCGCGCAACTGCATAGGGAATTGTGTAAATAGAATTGTGAGATTGATGCAATGGCTTTTTTATTTCATAATGCTACAGAATAATTGATTGCCAAGCAACGGTTTTCCAAATGTCAGCCGCCTACAGAACCAGAACTGACGTAACCTTTGAAATCTGATAAGCCCTTTCGTCGCACTATAAATAGCAATAGTCTCAAAACTCAAGAGCTTGATATTTGCTTAATTAGCAAATATATGAGGAGAAAATGTTTAAATTGATGAACACAAAGTGCAACTGTCGAATAGATCGTTGAAAATGGCGAAGGTTAAATTATTTTTTACTTCAATTAGATCGTTATATTTTTATGTGTACGATAGCTTAGCGATAAGGATAGACTATCATGCTATAAAATTAAAAAAAAAAGAATATTATTAAGCACTATCTAAATTTGTTTCTACACCCTTCATCAATCGTGACGATTTAGCAGCTAATCGAGTAACAAAATGTATACAAGGGTATTAACCTGCTATTCTATCTACTGTTCACTTATTAGACCAAAGTAAGACTTAAAAAGGTATATCACCAGTTATTTTTCCAGTTTTTATAACAGTTTTAAACATACATAAGTAAAAATCGATTCCAAAAGCTGCTGATCCAAACTATTGTTGGAGCTGCATATCCCCTTTGGAGAATAAAGCCCACCGCCACTTCCTGGACCGCCCTGACCGATGACATTTAGCGACATGCTAATGGCCCCCGCTAGAAGAAACAAGACGAGGAGCTGTCCTTGCTCCCGCCCGGTTGCCTTGAGCGCTCCAGCTGAATGCCACAGCGGCTTAGCCACTTACCTTGGCTCCTCGGCAAAAAGTATATGAGCTCGCTTTTTAATCGTTTTATATATGAATAGCTAATTAAAATAACGGTAGGGATTCAACGAGCAATTGTTAAAAAGGAAAAAGACAAACGCCTCCATTACGTTCGTAAAACCAACTGATATGGAAATGAATATAAAATATTAAATAATTTTTAAAGCTTAAAGCTTAAAGCTTACCATAAATGATGAGACTGATATACTCGTCATAAACTTCTAAATTATAACCTCTGTTTGGTTTTATTAAACTGTAAACAATTTTTTGATGTTCCAATCATAAATAGCTAACTACTTTACGAAACTTGAGTATTTCAATTAAATTTATTTGGGTGCCAAGCAACCATCATTTTTTTTTTTTTGCCCCGAACGAGCAAAAAACGACCCCGTCGAATCTAAGTTAGCTTCTTAAGCAAAAGATGAAAGATGGACATTGAAACATTTGGAACGAAAGTCCTAATGAGAAAACTTAAAATATGGTGGG
Organism: Aelia acuminata; assembly: GCA_911387785.2. Lineage (NCBI taxonomy): Eukaryota > Metazoa > Arthropoda > Insecta > Hemiptera > Pentatomidae > Aelia > Aelia acuminata. The sequence continues at coordinate 139,913,177 of OU426978.1, read as the reverse complement.
ATGCGAGCAACACACAACTTTTACTTACGAACTTACTTAGATTAGAAATCGACGTGTTTCGATAATATGTAAACGCCATTCCTCAACTTCACACATTTTTCCAAATTTATATGCTTATATTATATTATATTTATATGCCATAATGTATAGAGTATTGGAATTGCAAAACTTGAGAGTTCTCAGTACTGTCGATTCATTATTGTTTATTTGTTATTTGAAGGAACCTAATTTCATCAACAGTCGAGATTTTTTTACTGCTAACTTGTTTTTTACTGCTAGTCGCTTTTTGTAAATATATCGTGAAGGTGAATCGATAGAAGGTGTATTTACGTCTGGAAGTTTGTCTTCTATGCCTTTCTGGAAACATAGAACGATTACTGTCCCTCTAAAATCACTTTATATTGCATTCAGAAATCTATTATGTAACTTAAGCTTCTAATTAAAGATTTTCTTATACCATATTTTATTCACACCTTCAATACTTTAAATAACTTGAGCATCACTTATTTACTCTCTAAACTAAAATAAAAATTTTCATTGTTAAATAAAAGTTTTATTTTCATTAGTGGTATAAAACGGGATATAAAATGTTGGCTGTCACATCGTACAGATACAAAAACTCCGTACTACCAATCAAGGACCAAGAGAAATTAACAAAAAGAAGAGAAAAAAAATTAAGCCTCATAATCTGAATAATTATCGCGACAGAGAGAGGTTAAGTAATAGCCATTGTTTGTTAGCTAATGGTATAATATAATAAAATACCAATGGTGACGTTTATAATCTTACATTAATCTTTTATGCATCAAAATTTTTATGTTGGCCTTCAATTAGGCGTTATTCCAGATCTTCGGTTTTATTGGTGATATGTAGGAATTTTCTTATAATGGAATCTAAATAATTCAAGGAACTATTTACTAAATGGTATAGTTAAGGAACTATACTCAACTAAATGAGTATAAAATAATGTCAAATTAACTATATGATTCTATTATAGTTAATTTGACATCTGATTACGGTGTCACCTGTGGTGAAGAGCATGGAAACCTACAATACTAAAGGTTGGGACCCTAGGATTTATTTTTTTACGGATACTCGTTAAAGATTTCTATCCTAATTATACCTGGATAGAGGGCAGTTCCACGTCAAATCAACACAAAAATATATCATTTTGAACCTCACCATTTTCTTGAAATTTGGTATATGTGAACTACTTGTATCTACTAGAACAATTGTGAAATATTACTGAGATATGTCTACCCGTTTTTGAATTATTGGTCTCTAAAGCCCTCAAAAATAGGTCCAGAAACAGAAAAAATCCTGAGCTATTTTTAATCATGATTTTTTCTGTTTCTGGACCATTTTTTGAGGGCTTTAGAGACCAATAATTCAAAAACGGGTAGAGATATCTCAGTAATATTTCACAATTGTTCTAGTAGATACAAGTAGTTCACATATACCAAATTTCAAGAAAATCTGAAATGGTGAGGCTCAAGACTGTGTTGAATTGACGTGGAATTACCCTAGACAAAATTTAGAAATCCCACTGTAGCATCATCCGAATAGTCTTAGGGGACGTTAAACAAACTTCTGATGATAGTGTTTGACAACTTTAACGCTCTTAAAAGTAATCTAGTTGTAAATAATTTGCATTTTGAAAAAGTGCTGTCACACCCAGTTCTTTTGCAACAGCAGTCAACGATTCACTTTTGTCTAACAAAGTCCTAGTTCACGAGTGTTAGTAATATAAAATTGGAAATTTCAGAATATTTTAGATGCACGCTTACTTAATATGATCATTTGAAATTTGAGACAAATTAATAAGTGAATTTGATTCGAGTAACCTTTACGTAAATTTATGTTATGTTTTCCATGTTTCCAGAGTTATTTAAATCTAAATTTAAATCCTAGGAAAATTTAGGACTCCCACTGTAGCATCGTGCGATTAGCCTTAGTAGCATAAAGGGACGTTGAAACAAACAAAGTCGAGTCATCTGTTGAAATTTACCGATTATAGTAACAGAAGTGATTTTATATTAATTTAATCTAACAAGGAAAATAAATTAATGCTAAAAGTAATTGAAGATAAGCCAAATAATAAGACGGATCCCATGAGAAAAGGTGAAGAACGTGCCAAGGCGCTCCCCTACATACAAACCACTGTTTTTTATGGGAGCCCCGACATCGCCGACAACAACAGCAAAATGATCCTCGTCTCGGTAATATCAAAATGGCAATGGCTTACCAATGCAGTGACCCTGAATGGAGGGTGTGGCGGGGAAGGGGAGATTATTCCTCTACATGGCCCTTGTTAGTCAACGAAATATCGTTGTCGAACAGACTCAGATATATGTTTTTTTGGTATTTGTTTATTAATAAATAAATAAATAAATGTTTTTTTTTGGTGAAGTACGATAATTATATATAAAAAAAGGCTGAAACATTTCTTATCTTAACGCGAATAATACTTTTTATAAATTATTAGCTAGGGTGCCCGGCTTCGCTCCGGTAGTTTTAATAACAGAAAAACTTTAAAATTAAAGGAAATATGGAACAAAATTAGCACTTTCTTGAAACTTTTAACATGGTATCAATATTAAGATTCGATATCTGCAGACTCCGCCCAAATAAGGAACCATACATGCTTTAAAGGGGGTTGAAAATGGTGAATGAACAATTAATTTTGCTGCAACTTTGTCGAGTCATGCATCGTATTTGATGGTTTCTGTGATTCTGAATTCTATAAGCCCATTCCAAGCAGTCAGCAGATAATAAGTTATTAGATTATGGTTGAAAAATATATTAGTTAAAAAACTATATTTCGATTACAACTTAAGCGCCGACGACTGTGATGGTCCTATTAGATCCAGAAGTTTAGAAACTACCGAAGATTCATAGAAACTTTTTTTTTAAGACCTTTCTTCCAGTTCAATCTCCCATAAGGTATCCCCCCCCCCCCACCGTTATTTGGCCGTACACTGCACCTACTATTACAAAGTGAAAACCAAAATATCATGAGGGCACAATTTTTTCATCATATTGCTTTTTATCCTGAACTATGAGGGGTGATAAAATCTTATTGAAAAAATGCTGTAATTGGAGTTAGTCATTTTGTCAACTGGAATGCTCATCATAAATAGTAATAAAACAATTTTTCATAATTGCATACAATAAGAACACTTCAAACATTTTATTTTCGATTTATGATCAGTCAATTCAGCTCTCCTTTTTTGTTTTTTGTCTGTTTTTATTTGCTCACTGTACAACTCAAAAATGTTCACTCATATTGCATTAAATTTAATTAAGTAGGTATATATTATATATTGATTAAATATAATGTGTTAATCAATTAACCTTCTTATGAGAAAATTAATTTTGTAAGGTATCCAGTCGGTTTTCTAATTGATATGTAAAATCATTATTTTATTTTGAAAGAAAAGGTGAAACTAATTATTTTCGCTTGATTTTTTAGTAATTTAAAAAGAACAGCTGAACAAATACATAACCTTTACAAATTTAACGGAATGAATGAACAATAAACATCGAGTGAAACACATCCTAGCGCTTCCTGGTAGCCTGGAGCTCGAACTAAATTTTTCATTTATAAACTCGTATCTCAATCTCAGAGATGCTAATTAAATGGTGCGAGAGGCTTAAAATTCCAGTCCTTTTCTCTTCAATTTTACACTCTTAAGAGAAAAACAGAAACCTTCTTCTCCATTAGGGATTATACAGGAACACGCTGACATAACTACCTTAATCCCACGTGGAGTCGTTTTTGAGCCTTTTCGGCACGCACATTGTACACTTTGCTTTATAATATATATTGATTATTTAATTGTGATTAGGAATCACATCAAGTATCAGAAATATCAAACTAAGAAGTGCATTATAGTTACTTGATTAAACGTGGTATCTAGTTCAAAATTGGCCGGTGGGTGGCCGTGTGTGCGTGGCAAAGCGTTAGAATACCCGCTTCCTCTCACCACCAACGACCATTCGAGGTTTGTGAGTTCTAATCCTGAGTCCGGGTAGTCTATTCATTACTCGCACTGATCCTAAGACCGAAAAAAAAAATAGGCTCGATGTTAATGCTGGCTTCATTAATTACAGTGAATTTACGATGAAGATAAGCTGGAATTCAATCTTATTAGAACTTGCGGATGATATAACATTTTATAATGTTTTGTAATGAACAGCTATAGACGATTTCCTACAATCCTAAATTTCTTTCATAAATCAGAGGCCTCACTCTATAATAATTAACCTAGTTTCTTACGTGGAGGAAAATATGAAATATCAAACATCCACTAAACAAGACTAGTTCATAGGATTATACTGTAATTATAATGATAGTTTTTCTGTAAATCTTTCTCAGAGAGCAAACCGTTATATGACATGACCGTGCAACTGGAAGGGATAGTAGTACTTAAATGTTCCGCTGACATTGAACCCTTCACTTACGTTGGTGATGAAACACAGTGAAAGTTCCAGCAGTACACCACTATTATAGCAGTCCGTTCTGTCAGGAAATGAGACTCTTGAGGTCTGTTTCTAAAAGAGATCTCTCAGCACCGTAATGTGCCTTCCAGCCGAGGCCGTTTTGAGGTTTGACAAGGAAACCTTAAATTGCACAGGGCTCGTTTCGGAGAGGAAATAAAAAGAATTACGTCCTATTTGTCAGCCTTGCTTGGAAAGGACTAATAAATGACTATGTGAGTCGTTTAAATTACCTGTGGAATTTCGAGTCTTACAGGAACGTTTGTATTCTCGCGGCATATCAAGTTCTCTACATACAAAATCGTGTTTCTCCTTCTTAAGTATTTTTGTTTCCGCTGTTCTTAATGTTACCTATATTCTATTATAGTTCGTTGCTCTAGCGGATCCATGTCCTCACCCCTCCCCTTATGAGGATACAAATAAACTAACAATATTTCTACATAAAAAGCGCTTTTATTTATTATTATTGTATTTACTTAAAAGAGGAATTGATTCTACTTGAAAGTTTTATTTAATACGTTCCTATGTACTATAAATAAGGTCTCTTAATGACTCATGATATAAAAAATAAAATTCTGGATTCTCTGCTATTTTCTTGTTTTTGTTAATCCATATTTTTTTCGAGGCTTAATATATGTTTTATACTGTCTTTTTTTTTTTTTTTTTATAAAGTAATTCATAACCAATGAATAGGCTTCCGCATTTCCACTTTCCGCATTTGGAGCGCTGCAGACTTCAGGAACATTTTCGCTGAACAGGAATATTTTACTGGTTTGAGTTGAATCCTTGGCTTTAAAAAAAACCTTCCGGTTAAAATCTAATTATGATAGAATAGAAATTGGAATGAATCTGGAAAGATGGAAAACATAACATAAATTTACGTAAAGGTTACTCGGAATCAAATTCACTAATTAATTTGTCTCAAATTTTTAAATGATCGTATTACTTAAGTAAGCATCTAAAATATTCTGAAATTTTCAATTTTATATTACTAACACTCGTGAGATGGGACTTCGTTAAAAAAAAGTGAATCGTTGTCTGCTGTTGCAAAAGAACAGAGTGTGACTGCACTTTTTAAAAATGCAGATTAATTATAACTAGATTACTTTCAACAGCGTTAAATTTGTCAACCGCCTATCATCAGAAGTTTGTTTGTTTAATGTCCCTTTGTGCTACTAAGACTAATCGGACGATAATACAATGGGAGTCCTAAATTTTGCCTATCCAGCTTATAATTAGGATACGGATCTTTAACGAGTACCCGACATCGTACTGGCTCGGAACCTCCATTTATGTCCTATCCGAGGGACGGCATAGTCAAGGATATTTTACTCCCATTAAAAAATCCTAGGGCCCCGACCTACCCTTTAGAATTGTAGGTTTACATGCTCTACACCACAGGTGACCACGTAATATGTCTCATTAACTCTAATAGAATCATGTAGTTAATTTGACATTATTTTATACTCATTTAGTTCCTTGAATTATTTAGATTATATTATAAGAATATTGCTAAATATCACCAATAAAACCAAAGATCTGGAATAACGCCTAACTGAAGGTCAAGATAAAAATTTTGATGGATAAAAGATAAATATATGATTATAAACGTCACCATTGGTATTTTATTATATTATACCATTAGCTAACAAACAATGGCTACCACTTAACCTTCCCCCTCACCTATTTTATTAAGTAGGACCATTTCTGTCGCGATAATTAATCAGATTATGATACCTATTATTTTTTTTTTTTTATTACTAATTTCTCTTGGTCCTTGATTGGTAGTACGGAGTTTTTGTATAAAATTTTTAAATTTTATAAAATACCAATCATTTCTAACAAAAAACGTTCGGTAACAATATATAAGTGTGTATTTCTTTTATGCAAATGTTTCTGCTTTTTACATTCCTATTTTATTGAAAGTTGTCTGACGCCATCAAACTCTCAAAAATGATTATTTATTTTTTCGATTATAATAAATCATTATAACATTATTTCAAATTCATTTGTATTTTTATTAGTATCTTTAGTCTTTTAAGAAAATATATATTTATATTAACAGCCAGAAAATATCGTGTGATTTGTCTAGTAAATTAACCGAGAGACCATTTAGATAAACCAGTAAACTACTCGTATGTATACGTAGCGAGGGAGGAAGTTTGCTTACAAATTATAATTCAAGACATAGTAAGGCCTAAATTCATCGATTTTTACTTTCACTTACCTATATATGAAATATATAGTAAGTGGAATTATTGCGATCGTGAAAAATATCGACTTCCGGTTTTCAACGGAAATACACGTTTTGGGGTCCCCTGAGTCCAAATGACCAAGTCCCGCGAAATGGTCTGTGTGTGTGTGTGTCTGTGTGTGTGTCTGTGTGTGTGTGTGTGTGTGTGAACAGACTAGCTCAAAAACTATAAACCGTGCGAACCTGAAATTCGGTATTTAGTTTAGGTATATGCCCGCGATGTGACAGCAAAAATTTCATCAAAATTGCTCAAAGGGAGGGGGTACTTTATTTAATAACTTTTTACGTTTTTTTCGATTTTCTCAAAAACGGCTCTAACGATTTTGATTAAACTGAGTATTTGATGTATTAATATGCCTGAGATATGACTATAAAAATTTCATCAAAATTGATTAACCGGAGGGGGGACTTTACTTAATAAATTTCGTATCATTGTCACGTGTTTTTTTTATTTACTTGAAAATTGCTTTAACAATTTTGATCAAACTGGGTATTTGATGTATTTATATGCCCAAGATATGACTGTAAAAATTTCATCAAAATTGATTAACCGGAGAGGGGACTTTACTTAATAAATTTCGTATCATTCGCACGTGTTTTTTTTATTTACTCAAAAATTGCTTTAATGATTTTGATCAAACTGGGTATTTGATGTATTTATATGCTCGAGATATGACTGTAAAAATTTCATCAAAATTGATTAACCGGAGGGGGGACTTTACTTAATAAATTTTGTATCATTCGCACGTGTTTTTTTAATTACTCAAAAACGGCTTTAACGATTTTGATCAAACTGCGTATTTGACGTATGTATATGTTAAAGATGTGATAGCCCGCATTTCATCAAAATTGCTAAAACGGAGGGGGCACTTTATATCTTGACTATTTTTGCAATTTTTACTTTTTTTTCGATTTTCTCAGAAACGGCTTTAACGATTTTCATCAAATTCGTCATGTTTAATCAAAATTAGGTGTTCTTTAATATCAGGTTAGCTTTATCATTATTAAAATGTTGTGGTGGGGCTTAAATGGGGTAGGGGTCTTTTTTGTTTCCTATAAAGTACCTTTGTTTTTGTTTATATGGAGAAATTAACTGTCTCTCGTTACGCCTAAAAATTAGAAATGGCCAAATATGAGATATGATAAAAATAAAGAAAACATATAGAGGAGAAAAAAAGAAAATATTCAGTCAACTCTTAAAACTCGTTGAACCCACGCATGCGGAGTGCCCCTTTAATGACAGACCACTGTTCATAATTAAAGCCGTTCTGTTCATTAGAGAAGTGGCAATTAACAAAACGCACTAGTTTCTAATCTAAGTAAGTTGGTAAGTGAAAGTTGTGTGTTGCGAGCACGCACCAGATTTTTTATGATACTAGCTATGAATGGCCAGTCTTACTAGGAATGCCAAGAGATTTAGATTTTGTGTTATATTCTTTATTTTTATTTTTACTTTCACTTACCTATATATGAAATATATAGTAAGTGGAAGTATTGCGATCGTGAAAAATTTCGACTTCCGGTTTTCAACGGAAATACACGTTTTGGGGTCCCCTGAGTCGAAATTACCAAGTCCCGCGAAATGGTCTGTGTGTGTGTGTGTGTGTGTGTGTGTGTGTGTGTGTGTGTGTGTGTGTGTGTGTGTGTGTGTGTGTGTGTGTGTGTGAACAGACTAGCTCAAAAACTATAAACCGTGCGATCCTGAAATTGGGTATTTAGTGTAGGTATATGCCCGCGATGTGACAGCATAAATTTCATCAAAATTACTTAAAGGGAGGGGGTACTTTACTTAATAACTTTTTCGGTTTTTTTCGATTTTCTCAAAAACGGCTCTAACGATTTCGATTAAACTGAGTATTTGATGTATTAATACGCCCGAGATATGACTGTAAAAATTTCATCAAAATTGATTAACCGGAAGGGGGACTTTACTTAATAAATTTTGCATCACGTTTTTTTTTATTTCCCAAAAACGACTTTAAAAATTTTGATCAAACTGGGTATTTGATGTATATATATGCCAAAGATGTGATAGCCAACATTTCATCAAAATTTTTTTGCTTTTATGTTTCTTTCTTTCTTTCTTATAAAGAACCTTTGTTTTTGTTTACATGGAGAAATTAACTGCCTCTCGTTACGCCTAAAAATAAGAAATGGATGAATATGAGATATGATAAAAATAAAGAAAACATAAAGAGGAGAAAAAAAGAAAAATATTCAGTCAACTCATAAATCTCGTTGAGCCCACGTATGTGGACTACGCCTTTAGTGACAGACCATTGTTCATAATTAAAGCCGTTCTGTTCATTTGAGAAGTGACAATTACCAAAACGCAATAATTCCTAATCTAATTAAGTTTGTAAGTGAAAGTTGTGTGTTGCGCGCACGCACCAGATTTTTATAGCATGTGGTCGTGTAATGATTTGTTGAAGGTTTCATTCCTTTAACTCAACAAATAATTAATAAATAAATGTGAGATAAATTAATAAAGAGCGAAGGTATATGACATTTCTCGCTGCAGTACTCTGAAAGTAAGACCGGTCGAAAGGGAAAGGCAGCTAGCGGTACCCAAGGCCGGCGGGTACAGTTAGCCCACCGCTAGTCGGCCAGCCCCGCAATGCGCAACCCAGGGCGGCTTCCCATCTGGGGGTGTGTGCCTTGCTGGACTCGTGGGGCCGAAATAGGAGAGAACTAATGGAAATGTTAAATAGAGAAAACTGAAAAGATCCTCTATACGTAGTCAATTATCTGAAATTGTATACTTAAAATATATCAATATTTCTGAAACGATTGGTCTACATAAAATAAATAATAAATTTTATTATTAAAATAAATCTCTCTATAGTAAAACTATTTCCGAATGATCAAGAAAATAAAAAAAATTGAATTTAATATATACATAATACTCATCAAATTAGCACAACACCATAAAATGTATCATAATTTAAGTAAATAAATTGCATTCCTTAATACTTATTCGTTTTTTATCAGTAATTATTGCCTTTAGTCCCATTTGAAATTGAATATTTTATAAATAAACCATTTTTTCAGAGATAGATTAACAGCTCTCAGAATTATGCGTTACCGAGTTCTGAACTCGATAACCTCATTTAAATGGTTAGACGTTTAATCATTCGTTTCGGTGTGAGGAGAAGGCTGAGAGAGAATGTTTTAAAAAGTAAACAGGTTGATTCAGGGCCTCTTATAACCAGGGAACACTACGAAATTAGATTATTGCCGTAAGAACTTTAATAGGAATTCCGATGATCATAGGATGGTCTTGTTTTCTGACTAGGTCAGAATTGCTCTTACATCTGATCCTCGAGTTCAAACATGGAGACCACGAATAGAAAGGTTTACTCAATTCAGTATTTTACTCCACCCTGTTTTCAGTTGGGCACTATCTTGTTCTGGGCTGGAGGCTCACAGAGTTAGTGATTGTTTGAAGACCATTAAATGGCTTCAACATATGGGAAGAATCGTACAAAACCCTTTCGAAGGAGGATGTTTGTTTACACAAGATAATGCAAGACTACATTAAGCGAAATCGGTAGGATTTACGCTTAATGTAGGATAATAACGCTTAAATGAGGATGGTATTGAAAACATTGACTGGTCACCTCGAAATACTGACCTCAACCCTATTGAGCCTGCCTGGAATCAGCTCGAAAGAAAAATCCCTAGTTGTGTCCAGTCTTTATTAATTGATAAAATAGAATTTTTATTAAAATAATGAAGTGATGCGTTAATTTTGATCAGCAGCTTATATATATTTATTTTAGATATAATACAATTTTTGTTTGATACATGATTTTCGTGTTATAAGGAAAAAAGTTTTTAAAAAAAATCTAAACATTTTCAAAATAAACTCGGTTTTCAGCCCACATAAACTTTTTCCAAAAACAATTTTTGTTGGAAAACTTGGTTTTTCCAAGCCGGTGATATACAAGTTTAAAAAACTTTTGCAAGATACCACATTTTTTGTGAATATTTCCTCTGTACTAAAAGGGCTATCAAAAAATATTATCTAGAACTAATTATTTAGTAAGATTATTACTTAGCACAATTGTTACATATAAACAAATGAAAAAGGCGATTCTAAATAAAATTTTCTTAAATAATTTAATTTCACAAAGAATGATCTTAGCTGGAAGTAAGTGATTTTACATTTTAAATTTTAGTTACCCAGGAGTAAGCTAGGTTTATAATTAGGAGCTCGTTTTAGGCAGAATGTGGTGTTCTACAACTCTTATCTGTACATTTTTCATTAGGAGTAACAGTTTTCGATTTGGACGCATTGGGACATGTGCGTTCTTTAAGATGCTGACAAAGTGGTAAAAATTACCATTCTTTGAAAATCGAGTCTGGCGAAACAAGTGAACCGATTTAAACTGCCAACAAATTTAATTCGACAATTCAATGTCCTTTTATTTTCAGTCAATACAATTTACTCTGAAACCGATTGTTTTAGAATTATGCGCAAAAATTTTTATAAAATAAAAAAAAAATCGTAGTTTTTAGGCCACAAAAACATCTGAAGAAAATTTTGTTTAAAAGCTCAGTTTTTCCCTGCTGCCTGGTTTAAGAAAAAATATCTTCTATTCGACCCTTTTTAAGGCAAAATGTACATTTTCTTTTGACTATAAATCTACTAGGAACATTTTAGAGGTCTATTTGAAGAACTATAAATCGTTAAAATTGAATTACCTTATATAAAAAATCTAAAGTGGTCTTATATCAGTACATATTTTAATGTTGAACATTTCTGCAAAGCTGTGGAGTTGAGGCTTCTAAAGAGATACCGCACACATATTTTATATGTAACTATTTAGAATTAATTACCATCATATAATCTTTTGGAGCGTTTTTTCGGCTTTCATGTTCGCTTCAACGGACAAAAAAAAATCGGAACATAGCAACTCAGTAAATAATTAAGTATCATTTAATCAGTAAATAATTTTGATCTTCATTTAATATTTACTATAAAATGCTTTCAGTTTTTTTAACAGGATGCTCTGTTACGTTAAACAATGTGCTTGACAAAGGGTGTTCCTGCTCTTTTGTCCGTTGTATAAAAGATGTTTCATAATTAAAAAGAAAACAACTCAGAGGTTGAGTGTTATAGCCGAGAGGTGGCCACTGCGGAGGGTAATCGCACATGAAATATGCTCCTATTGATGAGAACCAGGCAAACAAAGCGCCGCTTCAACTCTTTTTCAGGGGAGCTTTTAAATTATAAATCGTTGCAAAATTTAAAAAATTTTGAATTTATAATTGCACGTTTTTCCATCACATTTTCATCGCTTGATATAATTATTTTTCGGCTACCGAATTTTCTTGTTTTCATTTTATGGAGGAAATTTTAATATTCCTATTTCTATCACAATCTAATTTTAAATTTAGATTTATTAATATATTTCTTTCCAAGGATCGTTAAAAATAATTAAAAATAAAAAAGATGAAAAAAAAACCTTCATTAACCTATTACTAACCAAATTCATATTTAACGAACAATACATTACTTGCTGCTATGAGCCAGCAGACCAACCACTTCAGGTTAATATTGTTGACATTTTGTTCTTCGAATTCCAATTAAAATTTTCATGCACAAATTCAGAAAAATATAAAGTTGCACCGCAGGTTGAAGCCTAAAAGGGAAAAGTTGCTATTCAAAGAATAATTCATTAGTTATTTACTTTTTTTTAAATTCCCTTCATGAATCCGCGCACGTCCACAGATACATTTTTTTTTTTAAATCATGAAAGTTAGTCCCTCTCTGATTTTATGATGATGTTTTAAGGAGGTGAGTCAAGCACCACAATTGTTTTGTTTTTTTCAGAAAAAAATAATTAGAAACTCTTTTCCCTTTGAAAACACACTAATTAACTCAAATGAATCATTCGGTTCCTCTTACCATCATCAAGATTCATGTTGATAGGTAAGACATGATAAAATGATAGGTCAGTAATACTTACCTTTTGGGCTATTAGATTTTAATTATATATATAATGTTTCTTGAGCTTCATCTAATAATGAACAACTGCATTACAGTGACTTTTCGAGGTTATATTGTTCTCAATATACTTAATGCTGATGGATAATGCTACATAATCCTCATATGCAGATGTATACAATATAACAAACTATATTACTCTAATGTACAACGGCAAGTTCATTCCTGAAAATATACTTTTTATTATTTATATATCATTTCAATCGATAGTAAAGAAAATATGGCAATATATATATATATATATATATATATCTTTTTTTCCACACTATAGTAATATAATAATTATTTATAATAATTAATTATAGTATAATAGAAAATTTACAGTACTTAATGATTCTAAATTAATGATAATGATCATTTGCATCGATTGACTGCTTTCTATTATTAACATTTTGTTGTATTATTTCCAATAATAATTTTCAATCGATCAAAGAAAAAAGATCACCTCATAATTCGGTCACATGTAACATCCAAAAACCAAATAAATGCCTTCGAATCCTCACACACAAATCAAGTTATATAGAAAACACTAGCTGACCCGGCAAACGTTGTTTTGCCATATAAATTATTTCTAGGGAATTTCTAGTGTAGAAAAGAAATCACTAACTTAATGCAAGAATATAACGATGTAATTTATGAGTGATTTATCGGAGCGTTGTGAACGATGAGGGAATATAAAAAGAACAAAACACCAAACATTAATTTTTTTAATTTATTGTAATTTATCCCTTAAAATTATATATATCGTAATACATACTGTCAATATGTAAATGTAATTCATAATTTTTGAATGAGCTGTTCTGCCTCCATCCAATAAAGTTGCCGCAATGCCCGATGATGCAACGGCCAATGCGATGCTATTATTTGATCGGAATTTGGCGAGAATTAGCGAAATAAGGAATGTTTTGCCAGTACCACCTGGTGCATCCAAAAAGAAGAACCCACCTTGTCCAGCTGAAAACTGCGAGCATAATTCGGTCGTAAATGATTCTTTGTTCCTTATTCATTGGTGGGATATTGCGAGGAACAATCGCCGCCATTTTCACTGTTGTACTGCAGTTTACGATTCACTTCAGCGTTCATTAAGGGCGGATTCACACTATCGCTCCGCTCCCGCTCCACTCCCGGTCCGCTAAAATATTCTAAAGAGAAATAGACAGAGAATTCCACTATCGGTACCGCTCCGGTCTCGCTCCACTACCGCTCCGCTCTCACTCTACCCCATTCACACTAGCGCTCCGCTCCAGGTCCGGTCTCACTGGCAAAATATTCTAAAGAGGAATAGTGAGAGGTTAATCACAATATTGGCACAGGTCCGGCCTCGCTCCGCTCCCGCTCCACTCTCGCTCCACTCCCGCTCCACTCTCCTAAAGTATTTTCATATTCACATAATATAATTTTACACCGTTCACGATTGAAGCCATTAATAATCGAAACCGTCTGTATTTGGATTTTAATTAATAATTAACTTTCAGTCATTAAAGTATTTATTTATTCATCAATTTTACGGCCAAAAAAGTTCAACTTTAAAATATATATATATATATATATATATATATATATATATATATATATATATATATATATATATAATTATAAATTGATTTAATTAATGGTGAAGAAATAATTAAAATTTTTTTTCCGAATGTATTCGAATACGCTTGAAATGATAAAAAAAAAAAAAAAAAAAATCAACAATACGCGCGGTTTTTCGACGTGAAAAATTCTTTTTATGTTTGAGATATATTTTGCTATTAATTAATGTACTCGTAAAAATGGTCACCGATTTATTTATTGACTACATACTCATTGCTATTATAAAATAACGTTTAATTTGAAACGAATAAAAATGCAGTATATTATGAAAAATGTCAGATCATTAACAAAGAAATATATTAAAGCAAAAAATAATTAAAATATTAATCAGGAAAAGAAGAGAACACAATCGGTAAATTTGTAGCATTTACCGATTTCAACTTGAAATTTTCAAGTGAATTCGAATACATTCCGAAAAAAATTTAAATTATTTCTTCACCATTAATTAAATTAATTTAGAATTATTATTAATAATTATCGCAATACAATATATTGTGTTGCAATATATTCTTCTTATTATATTTTTTGATAATATTATCTTCTTCATCAAGAAAAGTACACTTACCAGCTATTTCTACAAACGAAAAATTGATTTTTTTTTTTTTGGCCGCAAAATTGAAGAATAAATGAATACTTAAATAACTGAAAGTTAATCATTAATTAAAATCCGAATACAGACAACTTCGATTATTAATGGCTTTAATAGCTTAAACCTTTCAAAATTGAACGGTGTAAAATTATATAGTGTGATAATGGTAAGACATTAGAAGAGCGGACCGGGAGTGGAGCGGGAGTGGATCGCTAGTGTGAATGGGGTAGAGCGAGAGCGGACCGGGAGCGGAGCGAGAGTGGAGCGGGCGCGAAACCGATAGTGTGAATAGGCCTAAACCAGATGCATTTCGATTTGGCGAATTCATGCCGAAATGACTGAAAAGTAAGTTGGCAATGATAATTCAAAGATCCTCAATAGGAATCAATGCTTCAATGTACATAGCGTCGCTGAATGTCATCGCTAGATCGTTGCACCGTGTACGATGTTGATGCAATATATCATCAGCCATTGAATCTTTGTGATTATCCCACAATATCTCTGCTCGGGCTGAGAAACATATAGTCAACACTCAAGCGAATAGTAGACGAATTTGTATTGCTGGATAGTTCAATGCTGCTTCAGCAAGCATACATTTCCACTGGCTGTCGTCTTCCAGCAAGCCGAGTGCAAGGCATGCATCTTTATACGTTCGATACAGTTACCCATTCACTTTGCGAATATCTAGAAATGACAATAGGCCAGTAACATTAACCAACAACAGTCGAAGATAAACAACTCAGTCAGCCTAGGATTGACTGTAAATACTCGCCCCAAGGTGTTTGATTTGAATAAATTGAGACATTTATCAATGCAGCTTGCGGTGAGCCTTGCTTGCGGGGCATCCATTTTTTTATATGAGCCCACGTGAAATACCGTGGTACTTGTGAATAGTGTAATTTTCGTGCAAAGGCACCAAAATCATCCGCGCGATTACACAATTCAAAAAATTCAGTGAGTAGTTTTTGGTGGATTTATAGCACGATTAATCGCTGTATCGTTGGTGAAAAATACATGCTGACCGTTTTCAAGATGGACGGCTAACTGAACAACTGCTGGATCCCGTTCATGAATTGGAAAAACAAAGATATGCCAAGCAGCTTCATTGAAGTTGATGACCGACCAATTTGGTAGAGCGTTATTTCATCGTTTTTATTCACTGGAGGAGCATTCCTTTATGGACATACTTGCAAATGTATTTGATGCTCTTCACAGAACTGCAGAACTCAACATTAATATGAGCATTGTATGTCTTGGTCAGCAGAGAAGAATATAGCACCACCCAACGATTGTCAATGTCAATGTCTGTGTTTCTGATATCCGTCGACATTTATGATCGTATCGTTAGTGAAATCTTTAGGGATTTTTTTAGTACATTTTCCATCTGCCATGCAAGGCGATGAACGATTAATAGTACCGCATGGGCCATGAATCAAGTTTGCTGTAACAATATCAAACAGCAATCGGTCAGTAGACTGGTCAAGAATTTCCGCAGATATTATATTATCGATTTCTTCAGGACGGATTTTGTCAATTAACCAAAGCAAAATGTGTGCATGAGGTAATCCTCGCTTTTGCCACTTAACCGAATACAGCCAGCAACGTGTGGGACCGAATACATGTAACTTAGTAATGAAACTCATTAAAGACTTCAACTTTTGTTTGAACACACGTGCTGTAATGTCATGACGATGTATTTGTACCAAAACTCTTCTGGTAAACTGAACTATAAAGCGTTATCGCAAGTAAACATTGCTGTTTTTTGTCTAGGAGATCTTGCTGCTCCTTTTGTTTTTCTTCAAACTTACTCATCATAGTGTTACTATACACTATAGTAGTGTATATCATAGTGTATAGTAAATTCTGCACATCACTGTTTATAGTTTTATTCATTTTAAATGATAAACTCCGTTATAAGCATATACGAATTGTTTACAATTTGTCATGACGGGTGACAAAATGACATTGATAGAATGTTACCAGGTAAATGTTTCAATTAAATGTTAGGCTCAACTGGCGGGGATAACTTACCAAGTGATAATTGATCAGTTATCGAGCGGGATGAGAAATGATTAACACGTTGAGTGCCATGGAAAAGATGATGTATTTTTGCATGGGGCCGAAGCATTTTTTCCTAATTTATAAACTTTTATATGATTAGAATGATACATAAATTTCAAAATAAATAAATAATTTTGGCCATTAACAATAATTTTGAGAGCTGTACGTACGCCAATAGTCCAACAGCGATACGATCGTACCGCTTGGCGCTCAACGTATTACTAAAATTACTATGAAAAATCTGGTGCGTGCTCGCATCACACAACTTTCACTTACCAACTTACTTACATTAGAAATTAATGCGTTTTGTTAATTGCCACTTCTCAAATGAACAGAACGGCTTTAATTGTGAACAATGGTCTGTCATTAAAGGCGTACTCCGCATGCGTGGGCTCAACGAGTTTTATGAGTTGACTGAATATTTTTCTTTTTTTCTCCTCTTTATGTTTTCTTTATTTTTATCATATCTCATTTTTAGCCATTTCTTATTTATAGGCGTAACGAGAGACAGTTAATTGCTCCATGTAAACAAAAACAAAGGAACTTTATAAGAAAGAAACAAACAAACAAAAAAGGCCCCACTCCAAAAAAAAGCCCCCTCAGAACATTTTAATAATGATAAAGCTTACCTGATATTAAAGAAAACCTAATTTTCATTAAACATGACGAATTTGATAAAAATCGTTAAAGCCGTTTTTGAGATAATCGAAAAAAAGGTAAAAATTGGAAAAAAAGTCATGAATTAAAGTGCCCCCTCAGTTGGACTAATATTGATAAAATGTTGGCTTTTACATATTTGGTATATACATACATCAAATACCTAGTTTCTTCAAAATCGTTAAAGCCGTTTTCGACTCAGGGGGTCCCAAAACGTGTATTTCCATTGAAAACCGGAAGTCGAAATTTTTCACGATCGCAATACTTCCACTTACTATATATTTCATATATAGGTAAGTGAAAGTAAAAAATATGGGTTGGTGATAGAAGGGCGAAAATTTAGGGTTGTGTGTATTTTTTAATGCCACATTATAATGAAATTTTGTCCAAAAATAAAAAAAAATGTTAGGCGTGGACAACCCTTATCACTAATAGGTATGGAAAATAGATAGTAGCCGATTCTCAGACCTACTGAATGTGCATATGAAATTTTATAAAAATCGGTCAAGCCGTTTCGGAGGAGTATGGTAACTAACATTGTGACACGAGAATTTTATATATAAGATTACCTAACATTTTCTTGCTTCAAAAATATCTGCTTAAGGTAGATTTCTTCGGGTTAAACGAATTAGTTTCCTTATAATGCCATTACAACAGGTATAGAAAATATTAGTCTATTCTATGAAACTTCTTTTCATTAGCTTAAAAGGTAAACGTAATTAATCAAGTAGGTATTAATTATATATAATTTTATCACTTTTGTAAGTAGCTTAATCATGTTGTTTACCTAAGATATTCATCAATACAACTTGTGAAACTACAAGGTTTTAGCCATTTATTTTGTTACTTTCACTTACCTATATATGAAATATATAGTAAGTGGAAGTATTGCGATCGTGAAAAATTTCGACTTCCGGTTTTCAACGGAAATACACGTTTTGGGGTCCCCTGAGTCCAATTAACCAAGTCCCGCGAAATGGTCTGTGTGTGTGTGTGTGTGTGTCTGTGTGTCTGTGTGTGTGTGTGTGAACAGACTAGCTCAAAAACTATAAACCGTGCGAACCTGAAATTAGGTATTTAGTGTATGTATATGCCCGCGATGTGACAGCAAAAATTTCATCAAAATTGTTCAAAGGGAGGGGGTACTTTATTTAATAACTTTTCAAGTTTTTTTCGATTTTCTCAAAAACGGCTCTAACGATTTTGATTAAACTGAGCATTTGATCTATTTATATGCCCAACATATGACTGTAAAAATTTCATCAAAATTGATCAACCGGAGTGGGGACTTTACTTAATAAATTTTGTATCATCTTCACGTGTTTTTTTTATTTACTCAAAAACAGCTTTAAAGAATTTCATCAAACTGGGTATTTGATGTATGTATATGCCAAAGATGTAATAACCAAAATTTCATCAAAATTGGTCAAACGGATGGGGCACTTTATTTCATAACTTTTTTTGCAATGTTTACCTTTTTTCGATTATCTCACAAACGGCTTTAATGATTTCCATCAAATTCGTCATGTTTAATGAAAATTTGATGTTCTTTAATATCAGGTAAGCTTTATCATTCTTAAAATGTTCTTAGGGGGCTCCAAATGGGTTTGGGGCCTTTCTTGTTTGTTTGTTTCCTATAAAGTACCTTTGTTTTTGTTTATATGGAGAAATTAACTGTCTCTCGTTACGCCTAAAAATAAGAAATGGCTAAATATGAGATATGATAAAAATAAAGAAAACATAAAGAGGAGAAAAAAGAAAAATATTCAGTCAACTCATAAAACTCGTTGAGCCCAAGCATGCGGAGTACGCCTTTAATGACAGACCATTGTTCATAATTAAAGCCGTTCTGTTCATTTGAGAAGTAGCAATTAACAAAACGCATTAATTTCAAATATAAGTAAGTTGGTAAGTGAAAGTTGTGTGTTGCGCGCACGCACCAGATTTTTTTTATTTCAAATATAATTTACAATTTTAATACGTTTGCAACGATTAATTTACAAAACTTTCTTTTCAGATTACATTGGCATAGATGTTCAGTCAAACGACTTCAACACCGGTAAGTAATGTAATAAAATCTGTCAAGTTTGTTCAGTATAGCTTCCTATTCAATTCATTCAGGTACACAGGAAAAAAAAATCTTTAGTATTAATAGTTTGTTTAAACAAGCTTCGAAAATTTATCGTGTTTACTACCGTTTTTTCATCTTCGTGGGATTCCTATATCAAAGTGATATTGCCTATTTTATTTAATCACTGAAGAGAATATATCTGCTAAAAACTTGCCTTGACCACCAAAGGTAACTAGAAGGGGTGAGACACAATCGTGTGATGGAAAATATTGACGATAGACATTTTTGCATAGTTCTTAATTTTTGAGTTTGGTGCATATCTCTATACATATATATAAGAGGCTTTGTCCTGACTGACAGAATATACGCAGGGCAAAAACTACTAATGATAGAAACTTGAAGTTCGGAATTTAGATTTTAAACGCGATGTAGGTAACCACTAAGAAAGGGATTTCAAAAATGTAACCCCTAAGGGGTTTAAATGGCGAAATTCTCGTTTATCTCTAACGGACACCTTTTTTGCACTTCGAGTAAAAATGTCTAATTTGGACTCATTTTAAAGATCTTGATACGACGAGTTTAACTCGAAAGCCCCCATACGGACGTCGAAAACCATGTTTTTAAACATGGAAAAATGAAGCATTCACGACGAGTAAGCAATTTTTTGTTTCGGCGGTTTTAGTGAACTCTCCATTACGCGCCTCCCTCTCTTCTGCCGAGCCGGCAGCTCCCCCCTCCAACATTCCACCTACCGGAAGCTCCGATTCTACTAAATCTCCTTAAC
Organism: Aelia acuminata; assembly: GCA_911387785.2. Lineage (NCBI taxonomy): Eukaryota > Metazoa > Arthropoda > Insecta > Hemiptera > Pentatomidae > Aelia > Aelia acuminata. The sequence goes on along the minus strand of OU426978.1, from coordinate 139,892,652 downwards.
ATCAGTTAACATATTATATTAACTCAATACCAAGATAATGATCATAGAATTGATTTTAAAGGCTCGCGAGCAAAGCCGCGACGGGGAATGCTAGTAATTATATAAAACTGAATAAGTGAGATTTTTAATAAACGTAAACTGATAAAGAATATATTACCTCATAAGAAAACTATGTTCGTTTAGTTTATTATTTATTAATAATAAATATTGTAGGCTCATAAATGGTTTATGGTTCATCTGCAAAATTTAAAGAAAATTTTGCAGAAAGGATTGTCACCCTAGGTTCTGTCATCATCGTTTATCTTTATTATTTTATATTCCAAACTTTTTTTATTCTTTACTTATATCTTCAACTTCAATGCTAATTTTTTATTAAAAAAATAATATAGACGTAATGCAGATAATTTCATATAATTTGAAGTATACACAGTATGAATATTTTGATATATATAAACTTTTGATGTAGTCAAATAAATATTGCAAACGTGAATAGACACGTTATATACATATCAATTCATCATAATTTTGAACATCAAGTAAGTTATCATGAGAGGGAAGAAAAAAAAAGACGTTTGAAATGTAGTTGGAACCGTAGACGATTAATGTATTGCAATTCAATGAACTTTTGAGGCTTGCTGGGCAGGGGACAATGCCCAATAGATTCCATCTCAACTAATGAAGGGAGTACTTCACAGCTGATTCTCTATTTTCTTCTTCTTCGAAAAGAATCCTATTATGGATCATGTTGAATAGCTTTTTATGCTCTCTATTACGCAAAGAAACAGGTTACGTAAATTCTTTCCGATTAGAAATTTTCAATTATCCTTTGATGACCAAAAAATAGTTCACTCGCGACCAATTTCACTTCTGAAGAACATGTTTTTATTGCAGGAGTCATTTCTAGTATTGTCGGTTTTAGCAATGTTTATAAATCCAATTCCTTTAACTCACTTGCTTACTCAAGCGCCCTTGTGGATTACTATTGGTGACCTCCAAAAATATTAACCCTTTAACCGGGGAGTTCCCTTTTAAATTACGCAGCCTATATCGGGCGCAAGCTCTTTCACTAGGACGTGTATATACGTCACGCCCGGTGCAATGTAACTTCATATTATTATTTTTTTTATTTATGCTTAAAATAAATTGAAGGGCTATGAAATATATTCGTTTTCGTTTATTTATATATAAAGCACAAAGGAAAACACAAAATAACAAACAAATAGAAAAGAATACCAACAAAAATATAAATATCGAATTAGGAAATTATAAATTTTACAGCCTTAACCAATTATAAAGAGTACAAAATATATGTATATATATATATATATATATATATATATATATATATATATATATATATAAATTCACGTCGTTACATGCATCGATGACTAATACCTCTGTTGTACGAAAATAGAAGTCCCACCAGTTCCAGGGTACAACATATATTTCAAGGACGTATTTATACGTCCTGCCCGTTGACACTATTGTTTAGGTTGGACGCCTATATACGTCCCGCCCGGTTAAAGGGTTAAAATTAAATTGAAACGATTCCGATCGAAACTATCTCTATACAATTAAATTCTGCTTTACCAGGCATTTGTACTACCTCAGTTTGATTCCTAAAATAATAAAAGAAAAATTATGCTCCAAAGGTTGAAAAAGAATATTCATATCAATAGGTTATTGATTTTCGTGAATTATCTAAAACGAAATTTTCGATTCTCAGATTGTTACCAAGTTTTAAGAAAAAGTTGTATAGCCCCGTTTGGCCGTAGGCTTTAAAAGCTAAACAATAAATAAATTCAATTTAGCTTCGTAAAGGAAAATATAGACTAATGAGCATTGGAATATTAAGTAATATCCGTATTAATATCGGAGATATTAGAGAGATGGGTAAAAAATCAAATGAGCTCGTTGTTTTTGCTCTTAATGTCAAAGTCCACTTTCACCAGCTCGCTAACCCGTTATTAAGACAGAGGGTGGAAAGTGAGGAGGGGGTGGGAAGGTGAGGAGAAGTGGGCAGTCGGCGGCGGCCTTCCAGTGGCGTTGTTGCAGTGATCCTCGGGCAGCCGGGAGGTAGGGATGTCCTTCTCGCCAGGGAGGGGGGCCTCGCCACCCCGCAGATGTTCGCCGGACGCTGAGCTGCAACGTTCTACATCAGGTGAGTCCTTTCCTTTAGTATATCACGTATCGAGTGTGCCCGCTAGCATTCATAACAGTTCGCGAAAAGTTAACCGCTACACCAGCTCACAACAAAAAGTTATGGGAAAGGACGACATCGAACACTAAATGAAGAAACAAAAGAAACATTCTTCAAGTTGATTCCTCGGAACTTAGATATATATATGTGTGATTACGTGCCCAGGCTCCAGCATTCAGAAACAGGTCAAAATACTTTATGTATAAGTCTCATACCAACCGATCAAAATATGGTAATGATGTCCTTGAGTAATAATCCTTCAGTATATTTTTTTTTTAATTTGATTTATTTAAAAATTCGGTAAAATACAAAATGAAATATTTTTGTATTAAATTATAAATAAATAGTTAAGGGCCATAAAAAATGAAGAAAAAATGATAATAATAAATTCGGTAAAATACAAAATGAAATATTTTTGTATTAAATTATACAATATGTATTTTACACAATGTATACTTATGATATACAATTTGAATGTATCTATATACAGAAGATGATCGGAAAAATAATTAAAGCTGTTTATGGACTTTCATTTACCTAATTTTGATAATGTTGTTCAATACTTTTAGGTAAGCAATATTAGGTCTGACAAACAAGATATCAAAGACGCTTAGTGACAATGACAATAAAACCAAATGAGTTATGAAATTATTAAAGTAAACTGACAATCAAGAAAAATTTACAAGTGCCTCCCCTACCGCTCCAAGTTTTATAAATATCATATTAAATAAAATTAAAAAAAACACCAGAAATTAAAAGAAACAGATGATGTGGAAATTAATTTTAACAGAAAGCTCAACAAAATGATGGTCTCCAATAATATAAGACTCTACACCTAAAAACAGACCAACTCAGGCATTGATGACGTTGGGATTTTATGCTTTCGCCACCAGACAAACAACCTAATTTTGATATAACAATTTTGAAATTTTGTGAAATAAGTTATGACAATTTTATGTATTTCAAAATTACTTGTTTTTTGCCACTTAAAAATAAAATAAAATAAAATATCTCGGAGTCACTTGTGGTATAGTGGTTAGCATGGCAACCTACAATACTAAAGGTCGCAGGTTCGCGTCCTAGGTGGCCCTAGGATTTTGTAATGGGAGTAAAAAATCCTCGGCTATGCCGTCCCTCGGATAGGACGTAAAAGGAAGGTCCCGAGTCTGTACGATGTCAGGTACTCGTTAAAGATCCCTATCCTAATTATACCTGGATAGGCAAAATTTAGGACTCCTACTGTAGCATCGTCCGATTAGCCTTAGTGGCATAAAATGACGTTAAACAAAACAAACAAACAAAATAAAATCTCACTTGTTACAAAATATTACGACACCGATCAATACTATTACCACCATTTTGATAGCATATTTTCTTCTTTTTTATCTTTTATGGAAAAAAAGTTTCGAAATATCACTTTTCCTTGGCTTAAATATTAGGTACTATTTATAAGATTTTTACTCCCATTTTATATTGAAAACAACACAAAAAGATTCTAATGGAACTTAGCTACGAAATAAACAAATTTAAACATCTTTAAAATTGTTGAGGATACAACGTGTTTTCGTTATTTTGAAGTAATTTAGAAATGGTCAACGCGAATCTATAAAAATAAAACTGCAAAAATATTTTTATACAACACATTGGACTTATTTAAGTAGATCGAATTCGTTAAAAATATCATTAAGAATTAAAGTAGGTACTTTAATTGTAATTCTCTAGAGATCACATTTACACTATTCCCAGACACCATCACGTTGTTTTTAAACAATTATTTATGTTTTATGTTACTCGTCATTAATAAAAATAGGAGGAATCAATGTTCCGTTTACTATTGTTGAAGTCCTGTAGAACAGCTGGTGTACCTCCACCTGCAAATGCCTTATGAACCACTTTCTCTTGCTTTGTGAAGGATCCAACATAGGATTATGCTTGTTTTTTTTTACTTTAACATTGAATTTATTAATCTAATAACTTAACAGAATTTAATGATCAAGTTTTTAGTCATATTTTTAAGCTCTTTCTTTCTTTCTCGTAAACGGAACCTGCCTCAGTGTTCTAGAGAAAGTTAACACAAAATAGGCCAGTAGTATTTTTATCACCTGATGCTAATCGAACTTTCCAATATTAATAACTGGCATCAAGTCCATTGCGATTTTTAATATTCTCAGTTCAGTAATTTATTTATTTAATCGTTTTTTAACAATGTTTATAGTCATCAGTACAATTGAAGATAAAATGGTATTTTCGTACCAGGACTTTGATAAAACATAGTATAAAAATTAGAATGAATATATATATATATATATATTTTTTTTTTTTTTTTTTTTTTTTTTTTTTTAATTCTCGAAGAAAGGGTTAAAAATGACAATATTAGAATTACTAAAAGGGATTTTTTTGACGCCAAAATATTTAGCCATTGTTCATATTGTTTATTTTTGTTTTGGCTATTTAAGCTTTGGTTTCTTTTTTTTTTACTCCTTGCTCTTGTTCAAAACTTTAATCGTCTAAAAGTGTTGATTTGGTATTACATGACACAGCCTGTTGTGTCGTGCTGATATGACAGTAACCTTTTTTACATGAAACAATGTATGTGGCACTTATGGCATTTAGTGAAACTACTTTTTAAATATTTTCGCTCTTTTCTTTAACAAATATACAGTGAGACACAATACCTGACAGCTGATACTGTATACTGACAGTGTGCTTTGTACTGTGTAATACTGACAGCAACAGAACAAAAATATATATTAAAAAAAACAGCTTTTGTTTTAAACAAGATTAAAATTTTAGCTAGTTTGACGCACCGTTTGCTAATTACTTATATAATATTACGTAATTATAAGAAATTGAATTAAGAAACGATTAATAACCAGTTAACCTTCAATATAAATTTATATTTTTTCTGTTTCCTGACTCCAGAAATGTTCAATTGATATTTAAATTATTTGTATATGGTTTGATTAGAAGGATTCATTGTTAGAAAATGAATACTTGTATTTAAATGCTGAAACTTTTTTTTTTTTTTAATTTTTATACTTTATTAGGTAAGATAACAAGAACTTCTGCGTGAGCTATAAAAAGGGAACAAAAGTTTATATTTGTGATTTATTGTTTAATTCGGTTCCCCTATAATTGTAGTATAAAGACTTAAAGGGATTCAATCTATGTTTATAAGTTTACAGTTCTATGATGTATATTAAATTTGTTGGTGTAAAGAATCTATATAGAAAAGGTAAAATAAGATGTTTTTTTTTTAAATTGGTCTAAGTTGTTTCGAAGCAGTTTGAAGGAGGTTGTGGAGCTTAAAGGTTTTAATCCTCAGGCAACCTCCTGATAAGTAAAAACATTTAAATTAGTGACGAAGCAGAGCTCAAACCTCAAGAGAGGGGCACAGCATTTTTTGTGAAATGTGAATTTGATAGGAACCGCGCACATTCGGATGCAGAGCAGTGCAGCGCAGTTTCCTGCCTACCACACGTAGTACGAAAACTGCTCTGCGTGGGAAAACTAGGAAAAAAGCCCAAAATCTAATGTTCATATTTGGAGTTAATTGTTATTGTATTTCATTCTTGAATAATCAACAAATAAAAAACGATTAGTCCCTGCCTTATCAAACATTTCTTTTAAGCATAAATTATAAGTTTTGTCATGGTTGTAATAATTTCATATATTTTATAAAAATATTTCGAGCTAGTTACAGCACATTTGAGTGATAGTTGTTTTACAGCCTTTATGTGTATATACAGACTACCACTTTATAACAGTAGTCATCCTATATAAACAATTACATAACCGAAAAGCTTAAGATGGTAGCGATTGATCTATTAGGCCCGGTGCACACGGACGACACTTTTCTGCGATGCGGACTATAAGCCAGGTCAGGGGTACCTGGAGTACAATGGACCGACCGGATTTACCATTATACTCCAGGTACCCCTGACCTGGCTTCTGTCCGGATCGCAGAAAAGTGTCGTCCGTGTGCATCGGGCCTTAGAGGATATATTCCTCTGATTTCGTACTCTTGGGTGATCCTGGTGTGCCCTATCCGTAGGCGGCTTACTTCCTGAAGTACTTCCTCTCTTCTGTTTAGCTGCAGTTCTTTTCCATTTGGAACTACGCAGGGTTCTACCAATCTTAATTTGTTTTCCCTCCGTCTGAACCAATCGCCTTGCCATTTCTCTCGTACCTTTTTTTATCCTAGTAAGCGCGTCATTCGATTTCCTTATTAAAAATCAAAACACATAAAAACGATTATTGAGGGATATCAACAATTTTCTTTTTATTATTAGTGATTTCTCTATTTTTTAATGTTTCCTTCTGATAAACTCTTCTTCGAGTCTTTTTCTCTACATCTTCCTGTCCTTCGTCTCCTCTTCCGTCAGTCTATGGCCGGCCATACTTTCTCTTATGTTATTTATTTGGTCTTCCCCTTTTTCTTATTCCATCCTCCACCCTTTTCATTATCATTCTCGGTTTTCGACTCTCAACCATTCTTTTCATGCCGTTTTAGTTTTAGTTTTCCAATACTTCCCACTTCATTTCTTTAGTATATATTTTTTCTCTGTCTTGGCTGTTTTTATACAGTCTATCATATAAACCCTGTCTATATTTATAGGCTTATAAATAATATTCTGGATCTATTATCTCTTTTATGATAAAGTTAATTCAATAAAACTGATATTGATATCTGATAATTCAATAATGATGATGAAATTAATTAGACACAGGGAGAATGTTGCAGTATTTTACATGACATACATATTGTTCATAGCATAGCTCTTTTGTTGTGAATGATAGGTTTCACCAAGATTTCGTTGACTATTAGATTTGTTGTTGTGTTACACTAATAAAAATCGGAATGTGGTAGATTGATTACGAATCTAAATATCATTGCTTTATTTCCTTCAACTACTACATATCACGGCATAATACTCAATAGCTGGCAGCTCCTTACATTTTTTATTTTCACAAACAGATTTATTTTTTACTTTAGCATGAAGAGACCAGGCACTTGAGAAGAAAAAAGTGTAGGTCAATCTGCCATTAATAGCACCAACAAAACAAAGTTTATTATAGAAAAATTAGATTATTTTTCATAAACACTATCTTTTCCAAACAGATATTTTTGTACTGTATGTTTTACATTTTTTTTTAATTTTTAAACGATATCGTAAATCAAGCTGATTCGCCTTGATATTTTCTTTTATGGCAAGCATCAGTATATCATTACTATCTACAATTATGCGTAATTGACCAATTTTATAGTTTTTATCCATATTTTGATTAATTAATTGATAAAATGGGACTCCAGTTAGTATTTTATTTTGTTAACAAAAAAAATCATTAAGTTAATAATAACTTAAAAATAAATAATTAAATAATAAAAAAAAAAAACATTAAGTTAACAATAACTTAATCACTTGTAAGTAAATTGACGTAATTTTATAGTATAGCTAGCGCTGAAATATACTTATTTTCGCTCATTTACTTCCTGTTAAAATTCGATCTTCAATAATCGAGCAAAAATTTAATAGGTTACTGAAATAGCCTCGCTGAAAAATTCAAACTTTATTTATTTTTTTCACTCCTGTGGTTCTTTACCAATTTCATGAAGATTAGTGCTGAAATATGAAAAGTGTCAACTTGTCAAAAATATAAAACCTATTTTCACCCTTCGAATAAGACGTTCATACAAAAGACATTATTAAATACAAATTGTCTAGTTAATATATATTTAAACAAGATACGCCGATAAGTTTTTGCAAATATTATAACAAATAAAAATGTCATTATTGCTACACCTAAATCCAAGAGATTTAATGATAAGTTAAAAGTATAATACCTAAATATTTCGAGCTAAAATTACTCAAAACTTATTTTTTTGTGGACAGTAGGTTGTTCAAGAATATTTAAAGATATTAAATTTCTTTTGTAAGTATATTTTTGAAAATGTATAGTGGTCCTTAGTCACGATTTAAAAATGAAGACCATTCATAATTGATTTTATTTGGCATAGCATTTACCTATTGTGAAATTCGTTTAATAAATGAAACAATTCTAGCGTTAATTCATTTACTGCCAATATGCAAGAAAAAAATTTTCTATGTAAAATTTTAATGCTACATTTATAATTTGACCTAAAGTTCTATATAGAATATAAAATAAATTATGTATTGCATTATAATACGTATTATATAAGAAATATTTACATATATTTACCTTGAACTGTGCCTGAAAATTTTCAATTTAATCTAATTTTAAAAAATCGTAGATTTTCTCTCATCGGCCATTTTATTTTTAAATAGCGAGAAAAATTAGGCCACTTTTTAATACTGGCTCAACGCTGTGAGTTACGACAGCTAGCAATGCAACAAAATGTGTTATGAAACGAAATCAGGTCAGGAAAAACTGAAAGGACCGCAGGCAGTGGAAACCATACCTCACGCCTCAATAGTTTATTCAATATTTATAGAAAACATAATTTAAAGGTATGTGGAAGAGAGCTTGATTTTTCTCAGGCAATCATATTTATAGTTTATAAATACATTGTTAAGGTAGCTTTAAAATACATATCTGTTCTAAAATGAAACGTCATATGCCACATTTTTTATTTATTTTATTAGATGGCTTTTTGCTAGCTTGCTGTTTGGTGACTTTTGAATCATTACAATTTTCTGTCGCTGTTTACTCAAAATCTCATATGACAAAAGACCTTTAATATTTTGACACCTTCTGAATCATGACTAATTAGGAATGTGGAGAAACTTGTTTTTTTAATAAATATAGCATGTGTTACTCGTATTTTGTCATCAGAGCTTGATATAAAAGACATGAAGATCATGTGCTTTCCTAAGTACGATAGGAATAAACTGACTGAACAGAATAATTATTTTTACAAGTAGAAGTGAATTCGTTAATTCCTTATGTTTTATGTTTGAATTCCATAGGGTTTACGACATTAAATATCTTATCTTAATTCACGTGGTTATTATTATCTTTTGAACCTTTTTTATTAACCGACTTCGAAAGAGAAGGTTATTCATTTCGATACATATGTGGCTTTTTTTTCTATGTTCACCGATTACTCCGAGATGGATGGATCAATTGGAACGAAAGCTTTTGCATCATGTAGAGCATTTTCCCGAGGTGTCCCATCAAAATCTATTTTGGGTTTTTAATTTATTTACCCAGTTATCGGGAAAAAACATGAATATAATTATTTAATTATTGCTCAAAATGTTTAGGCTATTTATTGGAAAAACATATGGCATCAATATGCCAACATACGTTTTTTTTTTAAATGAAATATTTTATATTTATAACTAGTTAACGTAATTTGATAAAATTTTACATATGTATGAAAATTTAGGTACCACCCTGCCCTGAAATGATAAAATGAAAAAGAACAGTTAAAATGTTTTAAATGTATAAGACTAAATGTTTAATTTAAAATGGATGGGGCCATTATGGTCATGAGTCCCGGAAACGAAGACAAGAAGATAACGAATGAAGATTAAAACAAAAATCGTTCATAAATTAAATAAGTTTGTTGCATTTTTCAAAACTCATCCATGATAATAATGATACGGATGAATGATAAATCACAGTAAATTAAAAGTGTAAATTAAGTGCCGTGAACTAATAGAGGAGAACGGGTGCTACGCAATCAGGTTAATTGCTGAGGACCCATAGCATGGGACCCGCTGGCCTCTAGCAGTTTCTCCGCTTTCTTCCCATCTCTTCGTGTACTCCCAAGAACTTTCTACAAGCAGTTTAGGCTACGCTTGATCGAAAATGTTCTGGCGGGGAGAAAACACCAAAGCTACTTTGAATCGAAACATGCACTATGCCGAAAATTTAAATCATTCAGATTCTAAAACAATAAAAATCTGGTGCGATTCGCGAAACACACAACTTTCACTTACCAACTTACATAGATTACAAAAAGCCATTCCTCAAATGAACACATTTTCCCATATTCATTTACTTATTTTTGTTTGTATTTGCTCTCTAAAGTGCACTAATTTTTTTTTTTAATGGTTAAATAAAAGTTTTTACTTGTGATAATCCAGCAATCCAAGCAATAATATTCCATCGCGTCTGATTTCATAATTCTCTATGTAGTTGATAAAAACTTCATTTAGTTATCATGGAAGCCTATAATTTCCATTAAATATCTATTTTCGAAAACACCTTGACGACTCTTTCGCATGAACAGAACGCCTTTCCGTAAACAATGGTGCCGTTAAAGGCGCATGCGGGTATTCAAGGTGTAATATGAGCTGCCGCAAGATTTTCTTTTTTTCAGGAATGTTTACTCGATTTTTCATGTTTAGCCATTTATTGTTTTTAATAGGGGTAGGTACCCCTCTTCGGACACTACAGGAGAGTTTGGTTTGGTTGGTTGTTCTATCTATGGTGGGAAGGACGAGATTTATTCCGTGGGTCCGTCGCTAAATAAAAATCAACCCAGTTAGCACTCTACCATATTCGTCCATCCCGGGCCATTATACTATGATTATATTAAGATTCACCTTATAAATTTTATGAATACACGCGGAAAATCAAGTGCGGGGCGTGCATTACACTCCTTTCAACACCCTGCCTACTTTGATTACAAATAGACTTTTTTTTAAAAGACCAATATTTCAATGGGACCAAACATTAAAACTTTTTTTTCACATTGACAATAATTTCCTTTGATGAATTTTTTTGTCAGTAATTGTCATTTACATAAATACATCTGTGTTCCGAGAGGAGATATCGAGTTTGCTCCGCTGTCACATAACTCTAAGATGATGTAGATCCATCACTAAATAGTCGAGATTTTGGCCGTATTTCGAATATACATGATATAATGAAGATGTTTATATGGCCTATAATAAATTGGACCCTAATTTTTGAATTATGATCGCTTGAGTATTCTTTTGAAAACTAATGCGATGATATATACTGCTCCGTTAGGGGCCTTTTATATTTCTTTATTTAAATTTATCGTTGGAAAGTAGTAATTAAACTAAATTTCATTTCCGAAAACATCACTGGATAGAAGTACTCGCAGCAAATAAGGGGCAGCCATAAAATTGATCGTTATCAAAACGGGGGCAGCCGCTAGGATAGAAGCGACAGCGTTTTGGGAGTCATTTTAAGGTTAATTTATTATTACGAAGGATATTATTGTTCTCGATATTATACTACTGGTTTAATTCAATAATATTTCTTGGTCGAGTCAATTAGTAGTACGAATTGATAAACAATTATTCAGAAAATGAGTTTGCAGAAAACTCTGCATCTTCAATTCTAGCGGAGTAGCCTTTTTGACAGCAATCATTTTTTTGGCTCCTATATTTTTGCTGCGTGGACTTTCATACAATGTGGTTGTTTTCTGAGAGATGTCAACTTTAATTTGCCGTTAGTTTTATTGATGGATTTAAATTTCTTTCGATTTAATAAAGATCGATCAAGACCTTTAAATCCATCAAAATTGATTACACAATCTGGCTCTTTAGTAACGATTTATTCTGCTACATTTCAGTTATTACATAGGAAACGATTGAGACTAACACATAGGCACACTATAGAGACTCTATATAGAAAATAGCAGATTTCGGCAGCAGTTAACTAATTCCAGTAGTTAACTACATTTTTAACTACTAACTACAAGTTAAGTAGTTGCACGGAGCAACTACTAGTTAGAAGAAGTAGATAAAATGTGTAACTACCAACTACTAGTTGGTAGTTAAAAAGTTGTTAACTAAAATGGTAGACAACTATTTTTGGAAGGTTTGTTCTAAAAACCAGCCCTGAACTAATTTTCATGCTCTGCATTCTTTTTATTTACAATTCAATTGTTTAGTTTTCTCCTTCGATGGGCTCTTGTTCCGTAACCAACCAATCAAACATAGAATCGAAGGAGTGAGGGGGGGGGGGGGCATGACAGCCAGTCCAGGACTGCTTGTTGGCACAAGCACATCAAAAGTAGTTTGAATTTCCTTTTTCTTTCACACGGGGATCGAATATTATGTTGTCAAAAACGGAGGATTTCGAAATAATATTCATTAATAGTATTTTAGTGGCGGGGGTGAGGGGGAGGGGCGCACTAGAAATTAGTTTGAATTTCGTTTTCGTTCACATGGGAGTCCAATATTATGTTACCTGCGCCGTTGTTTTTGGATCCCCGAGTGAAAGAAAAATGAAATTCACACTATTTTCTAGGGCGCCCCCCCCCCCTAACCTTTAAAATACAAAATGAATATTCTTTTCAAAAACCCCATCCTTAATTAGATAATATTAGATCCCCGCGTGAAAGAAAAACGAAATTCAAACTATTTTCTAGTGCGCACCTCCCCCACTAAAATACAAAATGAATAGTTATTTCAAAAACCACGTCCCCGATAACATAAAAATAGACCCCCATGTGAACGAAATCCGAAATTGAAACTATTTTCTAGTACCCACCCTCCTCCTCGCCACTAAAATACAAAATGAATATTTTTATCAAAAACACTGTCCCCGATAAAATAAAACTGGACCCCCGTGTGAAAGAAAAACAAAATTCAAAGTATTTTCTAGTGCGCCCCCCCCCCCCTCCAATAAAATATATAATGAATATTTTTTCAAAAACAACATCCCCGATAACTTAGTAATGGACTCCCGTTAGATAAAAATCCGAAAATGTTACTACTTTCAATATTAAAGAGCCCCCCCCTTACTAAAACTTTAAAATAAATATTAATGCTAATGGATACCTGGTCATGATATAATATGCTTAGGTAATGGGGTAGACCGGGCGAACTTGAAGGAGTGGTTGAATTTGACTTGGACAAGGTTGAATTTGAAATAGAAAAGGTTGCATTCGACTTGGAAATGTTATGTATACATTTTTTATGTAGTTCTCTCGCCACTCTCCCTTTTCCAAATAGATTGCAGCCCTTCAACAAAGCTGGCTCATTAATATTCCGAAGTTAATAAAATTTGGATAGTCATCACATTTGGATAGTAGTTAGTAGTTAAATAATTGTAATTACCAACTACAGTTTGTAGTTAGTAGTTAACATATTCTAACTACTTTTTCTAACTTGTAGTTGGTAGTTGGAAAAATTTAACTACTAACTACTAGTTAAAAAATGTAGTTGCCAGCTGATAACTACTAACTACAAACTGTAGTTGGTAATTGTAACTACAATCAAACCAAAGTAGTTGTAGTTAGAAGTTAGTAGTTGTAACTACATTTTGCCCAACTCTGGGAAATAGCAAATCCTAAGTGCCACAAGCTAGGGACGTTACCATAACGTAAAGTACAAAATCATACAATTATCATCGTATCTGGAATTGGAGAATGTATTTATTGCATTTTCAAACTACATTTGAACTTAGATAATAGTTATTTCTTCCTCATAATCAAGCTATTTTCATTTATACGCCTCAATAGTTGCAGAAACAAAATTAAAAACCGATAATAGTAATCCGGATAACATAACAAAAGTATCATTCCAGAATATCTTTATTCAAATCTATTGTTGAACATTTATCTAAGGTTATTTATAAGGTTTGTTACAACAAGAATCTGAAACACGTCAATAGCTACAACAACAGACTACTCATGTTTCCCCCCACTCTTTTGATTCTGAATTTAATTGGTTGGTTTTTCCAACCGATTCATCGAACATTGAAACATTATTAAGCAGGGCTAAAAATCAACCAATCAAAGTTAGAATAAAAAAATGAGGAAAGTACATGAGCAGTTTGTTAGTTATCAACGTGTTTTAATTGTTTGTTGGAGCACACCGTATGTTATAAATGCCATCCATATGTTTTCCAATAAGTAAACATTTTAAGCGTTAATTAAATAATTATTTTCATAGTTTTCCCCGATAACTTATTAAATAAATTAAGAACCCAAAAAAGAATTTAATGGGACCACATTGGGAAAATACTCTACAAGATGCAAAAGGTTTCGTTCCAATTGGTCCACCCACCTCGGAGTAATCGGTGGACATACATAGAAAAAAAAAATTCTTTGCGATAGATTTTTCTCCGTCCGACACTGTTTAAATTTCTTTAATTTACCCAGTCTTGGCGGAAGTACTCCAAGGCTCAATACTAGCACCCTTACTCTACATACATTGGCTGCAACTTACGTTGATGGGACAGAAATTATCACTAAGCAACACAGTCCTCGCAATACATTCAATGTAAATGAACATTACATCACTTACACGACTGGTTTCAATTAAGAAAAATCAGACTCAATCATAAAAAATCAAAACACATCACATTTACGCTTAGAAAACATACCTGCCTCCTCGTTTATATTAACAAAAACCGAATTCCACAGACGGACTCAGAACACTATCTGGGAAGCCTTTTCGACGTGGGTTCCACATGTTAAAATGAAAAAAAGGACTCTTGACAAAAGACCCAAACTTCTCTGCCCACTATTTCTAAATCGTCAAAACCGAAACTGAAACAAAAACTAAATACGTTCACAGATATTCGGTATAGCTTAAACTCACTTACAAAAACTGTAATTGTATTACAGCATTGTAATGTATACAGGTTATTGTATATTACCAGTTTTAACTCGATACAAGCCGAATCCCAAGAATTATGTCAGAAGCACTTACTAGGTTTCGCAGGTACACATTTTATTTGATCATAAAAATAGTCGAAAAAGTAAAAGAGTCCAAGTTGGATGTTATATAAAAGAAGATATAGACTAGAGTGCATTGCGTAAGGTGTACCATACCATTTGTCCCAAAGCTTCTATTCCTCCACAGTTTTCATCAGAGGGAAAGAGAGAGAGGTCTTCGCCTTCGGTCCAGTGAGCGTGAAAAATCGTCAAAGCCATCTATTCCTTCCTAACTTTTACGTAAATTATTTATGTACCAATATTAATAAATATATTAATTATTATTTATACATACACACACACACACACACACATACATATATGTATATATGTGTGTGTGTGTGTGTGTGTATAAAGTGTTCCTACCAACTGGTGTACATACCTGTTATTAATTTTTCGCTTAAACTGTTAAGCCTATGTATGTTAGTTAACCTCGATCTGTTGCTATGGTTCTGATAACCTACTTATTTTTTATCCAAAGTGATTAGAATCTTTCTACTCACCTTCCTTTTTAAGGATATTGTGGATAGACAGATATCGTGTAATTTCATTGTCCTTTCTAGGTGTGTTTATTCTATACATTTGTTTGCATTTCAGATTATTTGCATTCAGATTATATCAGTGCTTCAGTTATTGGACTATTTTTTAATCCTTTCTAGAATAATACAATCTGTTATCAACTCCAGTCTACTATCAATCTTTCATATACATTCATATACATGTGTTTGTAAGTATTATGAAAATTAAACAATATCAGTATAGTCCTAAAAATATTTGTGTGCATATTTCCTTCCAGAGTAAGAATCAGAAATGGTGCATTAGTTTCCAATATCAAAGACGAAGTCGAAAAACAGTTTTTTGACAAAATAGATAGACCGTTGGAGACATTTCAGCAAGCTCTCGATGTAGAACGTAACGAAAACATTTTTAAACAATTACTCTCTAAGTAAATGCGGGCGGAAGAAAGACTAATATTGTATTGTATGACCATCCAGTTTTTACTGGTTAACTACTTAAATACAGCTGATATTTAAAAAAATTATAGATCGTCAAAAATGTATCAACGAGCTCAAAAGTACAACGCAACAAAAACATTTCGATTGCTCTCTGAGTGGATAGAGGCGTAAGAAAGACGCGGGTTGTATGTAGTTATGCGACATCGATGTCGATGTTTCTGAAACATCGATGTTACTTAGCCGATGTTTTCCGAACGTCGATGTTTGTGGGCCGATGTTGACATCGATGTTTTTAGCAGTTAGCTTTTTTTTTTTTTTTTTTTATCACTAAAAAACAATAACCAAGTTCTTTTTAACATCGATGTTTTAACAATAACCAAGTTCTTTTTAACATCAATGTTTTAACAATAACCAAGTTCTTTTTAACATCGATGTTTTAACAATAACCAAGTTCTTTTAAACATCGATGTTTTAACAATAACCAAGTTCTTTTTAACATCGATGTTTTAACAATAACCAAGTTCTTTTTAACATCGATGTTTTAACAATAACCAAGTTCTTTTTAACATCGATGTTTTAACAATAACCAAGTTCTTTTTAACATCGATGTTATACACAAAAACAAATATGTTTCAACATCAATATTTTTGTCAAAAAATATCAATTAATATGCTCTTAACATCGATGTTAAAAACATCGATGTTTTACCTATCAAGTTGTTTTTAACATCGATATTTTTGTCCAAAACATCTATGTTAAAACATATTTGATTTTGCAGAAAACATCGATGTTTTAAAAAAAGTTGTTTTTAACATCGATGTTGTAACAGAAACAAATATGTTTTAACATAGATGTTTTGGACAAAAATATCGATGTTAAAAACAACTTGATAGGTAAAACATCGATGTTAAGAGCATATTAATTGATATTTTTTGACAAAAATATCGATGTTGAAACATATTTGTTTTTGTGTATAACATCGATATTAAAAAGAACTTGGTTATTGTTAAAACATCGATGTTAAAAAGAACTTGGTTATTGTTAAAACATCGATGTTAAAAAGAACTTGGTTATTGTTAAAACATCGATGTTAAAAAGAACTTGGTTATTGTTAAAACATCGATGTTTAAAAGAACTTGGTTATTGTTAAAACATCGATGTTAAAAAGAACTTGGTTATTGTTAAAACATCGATGTTTTGGACAAAAAACATCAATAAATATGCTCTTAACATCGATGTTATAACAATAAAAAGTGGTTTTTAACATCGATGTTTTAACAATAAAATGTAGTTTTTAACATCGATGTTTATAACAAATACAAAAATATTTTAACATCGATGTTTTGGACAAAAATAATCAATATATATGATCTTAACATCGATGTTTTAGAAAACATTTTTTTTTTAACAATGATGTTTTACTATCAAGTTGTTTTTAACATCGATATTTTTATCCAAAATATCTATTTTAAAACATATTTGTTTTTGCAGAAAACATCGATGTTTTAAAAAAAGTTGTTTTTAAAATCGATGTTGTGACAAGAACAGATATGTTTTAACATCGATGTTTTGGACAAAAAATATCAATTAATATGCTCTTAACATCTATGTTAAAAACATCGATGTTTTAACCATCAAGTTGTTTTTAACATCGATATTTTTGTCCGAAACATCTATGTTAAAACATATTTGTTTTTGCAGAAAACATCGATCTTTTAAAAAAAGTTGTTTTTAACATCGATGTTGTGACAAATATGTTTTAAGATCGATGTTTGGAACAAAAAACTTTAATATACAATATATATGCTCTTAACATCGATGTTTTAACAATAAAAAGTGGTTTTTACCATCGATGTTTTAACAATAAAATGTGGTTTTTAACATCGATGTTTATAACAAATAAAAAAATATTTTAACATCGATGTTTTGGACAAAAACAAATATGTTTTAACATCGATGTTTGAACAATATCCAAGTTGTTTTTAACATCGATGTTTTAACAATAAAAAGTGGTTTTTAACATCAATGACAAAAACAAATATGTTTTAACATCGATGTTTGTGACAAAAAACATCAATATATATATGCTCTTGACATCAATATTTTAACAATAAAAAGTGGTATTTAACATCGATGTTTTAACAATAAAATGTGGTTTTTAACATCGATGTTATGACAAAAACAAATATGGTTCAACATCGATGTTTTGGACAAAATATATCAATTAATATGCTCTTAACATCGATGTTTTGGACAAAAACATCGATGTTAAAAACAACTTTGTGATAGTTAAATCATTGATGCTAAGAGCATATTAGTTTTTGTAAATAACATCTATGTTAAAAAGAACTTGGTTATTGTTAAGACATCATTGCTAAAACATTTTTCCATTTGTTATTAACATCGATGTTAAAAACCAAATTTTATTGTTAAAACATCGAAGTTACCTACCACTTTTTAATTAACATCGAACTTTTAAAAAAGTTGTTTTTAACATCGATGTTATGACAAAAAAATATGTTTTAACATTGATGTTTTGGACAAAAAATATCAATTAATATTCTCTTAACATCGATGTATTAACTATCAAGTTGTTTTTAACATAGATGTTTATGACAAATACAAAAATGTTTTAACATCGATCTTTTGGACAAACAAAAACAATATATATGCTGTTAGCATCGATGGTTTGGACACAAACATCGATGTTATATACAACTTTGTGATAGTTAAATCATTGATGTTAAGAGCATATTAGTTTTTGTAAATAACATCGATGTTAAAAAGAACTTGGTTATTGTTAAAACATATTTGTTTTTGTCCAAAACATCGATTTTAAGAGCATATATATTGTTGTTTTTTGTCCAAATCATTATTGTTAAAACATTTTTGCATTTGTTATAAACATCGATGTTAAAAACCAATTTTTATTGTTAAAACATCGATGTTTTAAAAAAATTTGTGTTTGTTGTTTGTTTTGGACAAAAAACATCAATATATATGCTCTAAACATCGATGTTAAAATCATTGATATTTTAACAATAAAAGGTTGATTTTAACATCGATGTTTTTGACAAAAACTAATATGTTTTAACATCAATGAGATTAAGAGCATATATATGGATGTTTTTTATCCAAAACAACATTTTTGTTTTTGTCAAAACC
Source organism: Aelia acuminata (assembly GCA_911387785.2). NCBI lineage: Eukaryota > Metazoa > Arthropoda > Insecta > Hemiptera > Pentatomidae > Aelia > Aelia acuminata. The sequence goes on along the minus strand of OU426978.1, from coordinate 139,873,697 downwards.
ATAGATGTTAAAAAGAGCTTTTTTAAAAACATCGATGTTGTTTTATTCATTGATGTTTCCTGCAGAAAGAATTATGTTTCTGCAATAAAAAGTTCTTTTTAACATCGATGTTTTAGCTACAATTAAGATGTTTAATAAATGATTATGTAAAACCAACTATGTAGAAAACATCGATGTTTTTATATATTTATAATGAAAAATAAACATGCTTTGCACTTAAACATCTATTTAAATACGTTTGGGCATTAATATGTTAATGTTTAAAGAACGTACACATTAAAAACATCGATGCCGAAAAACATCAATGTTCTTGAACATCGATGTCTTGTGGTCATCTCTAGTTGTATGCCGCCTGACGTCGCAGCACAAACGTTCTTATCCTGACGGTTCTACAGCAACTGAAAAATTTTTGCAAATAAATTATTTGTTACCTCAGATGTATTCTTACTTTCAGTCAGTAGTCGCAATCACTTGTAACGGTTAAAAACAGCCATAATACGAAAACACTATGTAAGCCGGGGGAAAGAAAAAAAACCGGGGACACGCCCTTTCCTGCCTCTATATACCATTTTTTCATTCCTAAAAATATGGCACACCTCACATTATAACCTTGAGATGTTTTTAACAGTACCACAATTATAAAAACTTCATAAAACGTCAATGGTCAAATCGTAAACGAGCGAGAAGTTAGGAAACTCTAGTTGTGATATGGCGAGGAGAGACGATTTCCACTGCTCAAATTCAAATTTAACCATTAAATTTTTACTTTCACGTACCTGTATATGAAATATATAGTAAGGGAAAGTTTTGCGATCATGAAATTTTGACTTCCGGTTTTCAACGGAAATACTCGTTTTTATTCATTCGTTCGGGGTCCCCTAAGTCAAAATAACTAAGAGACCGCGAAATGGTGTGTGTGTGTGTGTGTGTGTGTGTGTGTGTGTGTGTGTGTGTGTGTGTGTGTGTGTGTGTGTGTGTGTGTGTGTGTGTGTGTGTGTGTGTGTGTGTGTGTGTGTGTGTGTGTGTGTGTGTGTGTGTGTGTGTGTGTGAACAGACTAGCTCAAAAACTATAAGGTACTTTATTTAATGAATCTTGTCAATTTTTTACTTTTTTTCAATTTTCTCAAAAAGGACACTAATGATTTTGATTAAGCTCGGTATTTGAAGTATGCATATGCCCGTGATGTGGCATTCAAAATTTCATCAAAATTGATTAATTAGAGGGGGCATTTTTTTAAATAAATTTTTGTCTCATTTTCAATTTTTTTTCTCAAAAATGGTTGTAACTAATTTAGTAAGATAAAAAAATAAATATGTGGGGATGAGACCGATATTTTAGTATTTTACTGAAGTTAAAATTTAAAGCTAATCTTGTAATAACAAATAAATCGATTTCACATTTGATTACAATGAATAACGGAAATGCAATACAAAAATGAAATTAAAAAAAGAAAAAAAATACACGAAAAGGCAGTTACGAAACTCTAAGAGCCCTAAGACTGGATTTGAAAGCAACTTTCACCGTCCAGGATTGGCCCAGATTTTCTCTCTCACGATTTTTTAATCAAAATGGCTGATATATAAAAAATAATAGTAAAATTTGCTCTTTAAATAATTTATTAAAATCCATACTGAAGCCAATTTATGGAATGGTGAACAACAAAGTGAGGGGGGGGGGATGGGCTATGAAAGTCTTAATGATGTAGGCTGTGAAACCTTGACTTTCTTCTACACCTATGTCGACCTTTATGGTCTTAAAACCATCTTAGCCAAAAGGTTTGTAGAACCTCGCTATGTGAGACACGAGAACAAGAAAAAAATTTCAACTGCTATAAATGTTAAAATGCAATAATAAGTTTTCGACTACAGACTAGATAACAGAAATAAAATAGGGTAATGTGAAAGTATTTTCATGGTAAATCGTATCACAGAGTTCAAAGAAACTAAAGCTTTTTAGAGTCTATTTCTCCCAAAAAATATAGAAAAGGAAAAGCCCAAAGGGTCTTATAAGGGCAGAAAAATATCGATGTAATTATAGGTTTAGCAGTTTATTTTTATGTTGAAACAAACAAATTAAAAATTGTAGGCTACCCTAAAGACCAAATGGCTTATTATGAACTTAGAGTACTTGCACAGGAGACCCTGGATTCATATATAATACGCTACGCCGTCATTGCCAAGAGCGGATCCAGGGAGGGGGGGGGGGGCGTCACGGGGGTCACTTGCTCTTAAATATTTTGAATTTTCAATTTTTTTGTCTGTTTATGCAAATAATGCAATTAGGAGTTACTATGCCCTAAACATAACACTTTAGGTTGTTTAGATCGCAGTCCTTCTTAATAAAAGGTAATAATCTCATTAAAAAACGGTGCTGTCAGCCACGTGATTATGAGAGAGGGGGTTCATGACCAAATTTCGTGCTGGATCCGCCCCGGGCCGTGGCTCTGTGTTTAAGAAGGGCTCTGCAGAGATTGTAGTGAGAAATAGGGGCCCAGGAATGTGTTAGAGGCTTTTTGAAATTTCGGGAGCAGTGAGAAACTTTTCATCAAAATTTGATAGCGAAGTACGAGCTTGTATTTCTTGCTCTTAGATCCCTCCAAAGTTGTGTTGAAAATGTCTTAAGCTTCATTTCTAGTGGAGCAGCTTTTTTGATTTCAATCATTTATATGGCTGCCACTTTTTTGCTGTTCGTTTCGCCTAACACATGTGAAACTAAAACGGTACGATTGCGGAAACGATATTAAATACCGATCACAGTAAGCCGGATAGGCGTCACTCCAGAATGAGGATTTGGCAAAAGATTTCATGATCACATTGTATATGAAAATCCGAAAAAGGCCGAGTCTGTCCGAAATACACCGGATGTGCCTAATTATTTTGTTCAGGCCCCTATATTAACTGAAAGGTCTTTCCAGGGAGCTTTACATTCTCTTTTAGTGACCATAAAGAATGGACGGTGTAAATCTAAATCTAATTTAAATGACTGCTGGCTATTGTTTCCACTTTTAAGGATCCTAAGGAACTTTTAAGAAGTCATAAATCCTACTTTAATAAATTTTGTTCGGTTCGAGCATCACGCAACTTTCTAGCCGTTTCTACTATCACTTACCTATATTTTTTTATTCTGTTTTTTTTTTGTTCGGTACCCCTACCTGGTCATGTGTGGCATACGGTGGGTTACTCTTTGTGTAACAGCAGGTGTAACCACAGGACGGTCGAGATTAATTCCGTGGGGCCTCCACAAAATAAAAGTCAACCCTCCCAGGGCGGTTTCGAACGCTTCAACATGCTCGGCTATCCGGCCCCCATTTACCTATATATACCTCGGATAGTGCCCGACTCTGATTTGGAAGGGGACAACTACTTGCACTTCAACTGTGACATAAACTGACAAGTTTTATAAATACCTTTAAAATACATCATTGGAGGAGGAATTAAATGTCCCAACAGTTGTTTTTAGGCATTGTTATTTCAACTTTTAGCCTCTAAAATTTTTATCTATGAGAATATTGATTCGTCCCCCTCAATAATTTGGTACTAATGAAGCCCATGGTTGTCGGAACATTTTTATTTTTCTCTCCATAATTTTTTTCTCTGATTTCTCTGAATAATCAGAGACGGTAATTTCTCCATATATACAAAACCAAATGTACTTTACAGGAAAACAAAACTTTTTCTTTTTTCAGGAATGTTTACTCGATTTTTTAATATTTAGCCATTTATTGTTTTTAGGCCTCATGAGAGACGTTAATTTCTCCATATAAACAAAAACAAAGGTACTTTATAGGAAAACAAAAAGTCCCCTTCCCCATTTAAGACCCCTCAGAACATTTTTATGATGATAAAACTTACTTAATAATAAAAAATACTTGATTTTCATTAAACATGGCGAATTTGATCAAAATTGTTTGGGTCATTTTTGAGATAATCGAAAAAAACGTAAACGAGACAAAATTAATTTAGTAAAGTGCCCCCCATCCCGTTCGAAAAATTTTGATGAAATTTTGCTGTCACATCGTGGGTATATGGATACATCAATACCCAGTTTGATCAAAATCGTTAGAGCTGTTTTTGAGAAAATCGAAAAAAATAAGGCAAACTTTATTAAATTTAGTACCCTCTTCGTTTGACCAATTTTGATGAAATTTTGGACATGTAGATACACCAAATACCCAATTTCAGGCTCGTACTGTTTCAGGAACTAGTCGAACAACTGTGTAAACAACTCTCTCACACACACAGATCATTTCGCGGGACTACGTTTTTTGTACTCAAGGGACCCCAAAACGTATATTTCCGTTGAAACCGGAAGTCGAAATTTTTCACGATCGCAATACTTTCCCATACCATAGATATCATATGTAGGTAAGTGGGGGCCGGGATAGCCGAGCATGCTAGAGCGCAACCCGTTCGAATCCACCCTGGGAGGGTTGACTTTGATTTCGTGGAGGCCCCACGGAATTGATCTCGACCGTCCTGCGGTTAAACTAGCTGTTTAAGAGTAACCCCCCCCCCCCCCCCGTATGCCACACATGGCCAGGTAGGGGTACCGAACAAACAAAAAAAAGAATAAAAAGATATAGATAGTGATAGTAGAAACGGCTATAAAGATTTTTACTAAACATCTCATCTCCCTATATACTTTTATAAAAAAATCGAAACGAATTCCCGGGAATAGAGTTCTATTATCCATAATCCCTTCATAATGGAATATATGTCATTTTCAAAAAATAATATATAATCAGAGTCAATGAAAGTATGGTGATAAGAGAAAGTTGAGCGATGCTCGAACCGCACAAAATTTATTAAAGCAGGATTTAAGACTTCTTAAAAGTCCCATAGGATTCTTCAAAATGGAAATAATAGCCAGCACTCATTTAAATTAGATTTTGATTTACTCCGTCCATACTTTATGGTCACTAAAATGTTGGCTTAATAATAACAAAAAATTTTAATAATAAAATTTTAGATATTCCTAACCCCAGAAGTAGAAGTATCTGAAACTTAACTAAGTACCTACCAAAAGTACTCACGGATACTCCGGTATCCGTTTTGACGGATTCGAGTACTACTTGTATCCTTAGGAAAAATATTGGACGGATACGGATACTATCTGTATCTGCTGTCATGAGTACCTTTCATAGTTACAGTATCCGGTACCTGTATCTGCCGATACAATTTGCCCAACTCTGTCCCAAATATTGGGGGGGGCGCGTCCCCTCTGTCCCCTGCGGCGGTGACGCTCAGGCCGACTACTCTTTAAAAGTTAAACCAACGCACGTGCAATACGCCTTTAATGGCACCATTGTTTATAAGTAAAGGCGTTCTGTTCATGAGAAACAATTGAAGCGTGGAAATGCATAAGGGTATAAGTGCCAAAAAAATATATAAAGATTTTTTTTGGCCAAATTGTTAGGTGTTTCAAAACCATATTTCAGAAATGGAGATAATTAATTTTTAGTTGTCAATAAGTAGTTCATTGGACGTTTGAAAAATAGCATGGGTGTAAGCGCCGAACGCAGTTCACCTAGTGGGTATAAGCCATATCATTTCCGGAAAAAATTCTCAAAGGCACTTATACCCTTTTGCATTTCCATGCTTCAATTATCAACGTGTTTTTTGGTTGATACACATTTAATGAAAGTTATTTGTTTCCATGGTAACTAAATGAAGTTTTCAACAACTGTATAGAGAATTATAAAATCAGTCGCGATGGAGTATTATGCTTCATTCCCGTTTATCACTAACGAAAATAAAACTTTTATTTAACAATAAAAATTTTAATTTTACTTTAGAGAGTAAATACGTGATGCTCAAATTATTTAAAGTATTTAAGGTGTGAAGAAATTATGGTATAAGAAAATCTTTAATTAATTATATATTAGTTTAGAAACTTAAGTTACATAATATATTTCTGAATGCAATATAAAGTGATTTTAGAGGACCAGTAATCTTTCTCGGTTTCCAGAAAGGCATAAAGAAACAAACTTTACTACGAGACAAGGGCGTACCCTGGATCAAAACTAGGGGGGACAAGCTAAAAACTAGGGGGGGGCAAGCTATGGTCGTTCAGGTTGTAACACTTTACCGCGGAAAAGGTGAATGAAACCAAAATTATGTATAATTATAGCTGTGCTTTAGTGCTTTATCAACTAAGTTATTACAATTATTTGCTTGAAAAAAATGTATTCTGTTACTGCTTCCAGTCTTAAAAGCCTAAAAAATTATTGCTTCCAGCCTTCCAGGGGGGGGCAGCTGCCCCCCCTACCCCCCGCTGGGTACGCCCATGCTACGAGACGTAAATAAACCTATCGATTCGCCTTCACGAAACATTTATAAAAGCAACTAGCAGTAAAAAACAAGCAAGCAGTAAATAAAACTCGACTGTTGATGAAATTAGGTCTCTTAGAAAAAAAATCTGGCGCGAGGCGCGCAACACAACTTTCACTTTCCAACTTACATACTTTGTTTAGAAATTGACGTGTTTTGTTTAATACCATTTCTAAAAGTCGCTCAATTTTCCGCATTTATTTACTTCTTTTTGTTTTTATTTGCTCTTTAAAGTACACTATATTTTTTTATTAATAAATAAAAGTTTTTACTTGTGATAATTCGGCAATGCAAGCATAATACTCCATGTCGTCTGATTTTTTAATTCTCGATGTAAATGTAATTATATTTAATGTAAATCTATGTAATTTCCATTAAATCAACAGAAATCTTTAATTATAAATCATTGGTCTGTCATTAACAGCCTACTGCGCATGAGTGAGCTCAACGTGTTTTATGAGTTGACGGAATATTTTTATTTTTGTCTACTCTGTATGCTTATTTGATTTTTTTCATATTTCATATTTAGCCATTTCTTATTTTTAGGCGAAATGAGAGGCAGATAATTTCTCCAAATAAACAATAACAAAGGTACTTAGAAGGCCTCTTCCCCATCTGAGCCCCATCAGAACATTTTAATAATGATTAAGCTTACTTGATATTAAATAATACTCGATTCTTATTAAACCTGACGAGTTTGATCAAACTCTTTAAAGCTATTTCTAAGAAAATCGAAAAAAACACGTAAAAATGGGATAGAAAGTTATGAAATGAAATGGCCCCCTCCGGTTGGCCAATTTTGATGAAGTTTTTGCTTTTTGCGGGCATAAACATATACGAAATATCCCATTTCAGGTTTGTAAGGTTTATAGTTTTTGAGCTAGTCTGTTGGCCATTTCTTGGTCTGGGACTTGGTTATTTGGACTCAGGGGACCCCAAAATGTGTAATTCCGTTGAAAACCGGAAGTCGGAATTTTTCACGATCGCAATACTTTCCCCTACTGGGTCATTATCTGAAAATGTGTAAATCGTACGTCCGGTCCATTTTCAACCACTAAAGTGAGAGCTAGTTACTAGAAAAAAATAGCAACTATTTTACTCCTTTTGTTGTTCTATGGAGGCTATGTTTTAGCTCCAAACTAAATTTATAATTGGTTAAAAAAATTAAAAGTAATTGTTTTTACCCCTCACCTTGTCCGACTCACAGGCAGGCCACTTTAAAAATTCGTATTCTTTGACTTTGACTTCTTTCAACAATTTGATGAATTTGATTGTTTGATTAAATTGATTAATCGGTTAAGTCAGTTATTAATTCAAGATTCCATGAAAAAATAAGCGGTTCCATTTATTGTTACCAATAAAAATAAAAAAGGTATGTCCAGACGTTTTTCCTTCACTCCCTCACATGAAGTGTTGGATGGTCTGAGCGTTGAGGGAAACATGACTCAAAGCCCGGGGTGGAAAGAATCGGTTCAGGGAAGACACTAGGATCGTTTTGACTGCCGACCAGGGGCTGCGATGGCTTGCCTCCGCTGTCAGATTAGGTTATTACGGGAATAATACGCTGTGGTCAATAGCTGCTTCACTCCCTCACTTCAAAAAAACTGGTGAGTTTCCAAGCAAATTTTTCACTCAACTATTAGTTTTCAACGGAAAATGGTCATAGTTTTCGATTCTGCAGTCGTTTTCATTTTTAGTATACTTACAGTGATTAAGAAATAATAAAAACTTTGAAAATTTCACACCCTCATTCTTCACTCCCTCATTTTTTCCAAAAATTTCTTAAATGAGGGAGCGAATAACTACATTCTTTGAATTATCAAAAGAATTTGAGAATGCTTTTGAATGTAAAGGTGACGATTCCTAAACTATGACCAAAAGTATGTAACTGTAACCTAACCTAACTCTAAAATCAAGCTTACTTTTGGCTATACGCGTTTGGAATTTCCTATTTTTGAATTTGAAATTGTTTTAATTGTTTTTTAAGATTGTATTTCTTTAAAATTTATGCGTGTTTGCTTTCACTTCTCAAATTTTACTACTACCTCAACACATTTTTCACTACCTCACACTCCCTCACTTCGAAATTGTTTTCATAATTTTTTAAAAGAAAAATTAAAGGTCAGGCCACACACGTCCGCACCGGATCCGCACCGCAGCACTAATATAGGTTATGTTCAGAATATTTTTAATTTAACTTACATATTACCTTTAGTTATGCCTAAAGGTCAAGCCATACATGTCAGACACAGGCCACTTTAGGCATAACTAAAGGTAATATGTAAGTTAAATTGAAAATATTCTGAATATAACCTATATTAGTGCTGCGGTGAGGATCCGGTGCGGACATGTGTGGCCTGACCTTAAAGGTTCTCCTATCTGGCTGCTATTTAAAAAGTGAAGGTAATATGCCACTGAGTACGTATGAATTTTTTCGGCCCGACATTATGACATTTCAATAATGAAATTTCAGGAAATGAAATCTACGCATCTTCAGATAATGACCCTACTAAATATTTCATATGTAGGTAAGTGAAAGTAAGCAATAATGAATCGAAAAGTACTGAGAGCTTTCAAGTTTTGCAATACAATGCTCTAAAATTTATGGATATATTCAAATTTAAGCATATAAATGTGGAAAATGTGTGAAGTTGAGGAATGGCGTTTACATATTATCAAAACAAGTCGATTTCTAATCTAAGTAAGTTCGTAAGTGAAAGTTGTGTGCTGCGCGCATCGTACCAGATTATATAAACACAAAATAATCCTTTAAATAACCTAAAAAATGTTCTGGAGTCTCATTTCTTGGCAAAAATTTTCTAGGAACAGGGTGGAAATGATACTATGTGAAATCAATATTTTTTTTTTTTCAGCCAACGATATTCTGCTCTCGTATTATATGATAATATTCCTCGTTAAATCTATAGCAGAAAAGTAACTGTAATTATAAAAGGTTATATATGATGTAAGTTTTTTCATTATTTAAAATTTTGAGCAAAAGTAAATTTTTAAAAAATATTAAGTAATATTTTTTTTTTAATATCAATTGCTTAAAAAGTCGTAAATATTGAAAAAAACTTAAAAAGGTTTTCAATGGGATCACCCCAGAATATTGAACATACTGTACAAGATGCAAAAGGTTTCCTTCCGTTTGGTCCAGCCATCTCGGAATTGAGTAACCTGCTCGGTTTTCGAAGTTGGTCAAAAAATTGTAGTGTCTTTATTAAATTCATTTAAAATAATGCTACTCTGCGCTCGCTCTTCAGAGATATATAAACCCCCAAAAGGGTCCTTTTCAGTGGAGATCGTGCCTTACTTTGAAGGGCGCCTTAGTGAACGGCTCATAAGCCGCACTTCAGTATTAGTGCCGAAAATTAGATGAGTAAATTTATTGAACTAATAATTTTTTTTAGAAATTTTATGGGAGAGTGTTAGCAATCGACATGCCTTTCGCGAGTTTATTGAGAGTTTAGATAATGATTTTTTGAAACTGGAATAAAAATGCTTCTGAAAGAAACAAAAACAAAAAAACGGACTGATAATAATTTACCTATGTAATTTTATTTATAAGATAACATAAATTTAGATTGGTAACAATTACTTTTTGCCCACAGCATCATGAACTCGGTGGGAGGATTGGTCTTAGCCACATCAGCGGTGTTGGCAATGGCTGCCACCCCGGAACCTCCAAGAAGCGGCGTGATAGGAGCGAAAGGTCTAGCCACAGCAGCTGATTGCAGTGGAGCAGTTGGTTTCAGCGCTACTGGGCTTGACAGGGTACACAACAGTGGCCTCATCAGCTATAGGACCACTCTTCTCGACAGGGGAGTTGGATTCAGCAGGGAAACTGGGGAGTTCACCGTGCACTGCCCGGGCATATATCACATCGCCTTTGCCGCCTACTCTGATCAGGCTAATACTAAGTAACTATCTATACTAAATTTTTATTACTATTATGTCCTTGCTTTACCTTTATTAAGATCACCAAAAAGTAGAGGTTGCAGTTCACAAATCTATTCTAACATAGAAGAGGTTCTTGACTTAATTATTAAGGATGAACACTACTACAGATACTCTCTACTATACTACATCCAATGATAAACTTTTCAAGGTACTCGAAACATGCTAAGAGAAATTGCCATCTAGGGATTGATTATAATTCCCTAAGACTATCAAGAAGGGATTGTGTTCATGTGTTGTCTGCTAGAAGAGATTATATTCATTCTGCCTAGTTTTGACCAAAAATGTTAAAAAAATCCTGTAGTAAGGGACCTGACTGACAGCACCATTTTTTTATGAGATTATTACATTGTATTAAGAAGGATTAGGATCTAAACAATCAAAAACTTTATGTTAAGGATATAGTAAATACCTAATTGCATTATTTGTTTCAATTACAAAAAAATAGAAATAGCCATAAATTTGAGGTGATGTCATGACCCCCCTGGATTCGCCCTTGTCTGTAGTCCCCCACTATAACATTATTTGCCATATTATATTAGCCATTTATGATGCATCTGATGTTTGTGTGAATATATGCACTTCCATTTCAATATATCATTACTTAGTGTTTTGTAACTTTGGTCATTTTAGCAAAGAACTCTGGATTTAGTTCAACATATAATATATATATATATATATATATATATATATATATATATATATATATATATATATATGTATATATATATATATATATATATATAGTGTGTGTTTGTGAGTGTGTGTGCGCTCGTGCGAACATGTATGATTAAAATGAAGTAACTAAATTAATGAAAAAAAGTCTCTCTTTAAATGAATAAATTATTTTATTTGCCTCTTCAAGTTAATTTTTAAAACATGTAATATTAAGAGAAAAAAGCCACGGAATTCTGATTTCTTGTTGTTTTACTACAATTCCAGTAAATATTTAATCTTTAGTCCAGAAAAAATACCATAGTGCTTTCAGTTATATTCTTACATTACATTTTTGAGAGAAGCTTAGTGCAACATAACTCCTTGTTGATCTCTCTTCTACCTAGACAAGTGAAACCTCGCTAGAAACACCAAAAGATAAAGGAATTAGCAAAGATATTAAGAGACCCAGATACCAGTCAGTCTAGCATTAACATTACAGAAGCTTGATAACTAGATGTTACTGTGTGAAATTCTCCAATCCTATTGGATCCTCTCAGATTACTTTTCCCATATGTTTGGGTTTTCAACCATCCGCACCAGTAAATATTGACCCTCTCCACCTATTAGTGCCGCTGATATAACCTCCTTAAGTACACAGTAGACCTATATGCTCTGGTAATGTAGTATAGAGTTGTCTTATTACAGGCTATCTACCTGTCTATGAGTTTCCGGAACCTAAAGAGAAATGGATACTTAAGGATGCTCACAATAATTCCTCATCAACAGTAAATGTGACTAGTTACCCAAGGCCCCTTAATGTTCCCTCTTATCTCCCCCCCCCCCATGGAACTTTAACTATTAATTGCTTGGACTATCCTATCTCGTAAATTGCCACCACCTCAACTGCTAGGTCATTTATGAAGGAAGTGGCAGGAATCCAGTCTTCCTATAACATTGCATTTTGAATTTTATTTATCTTCATTTATAATTTCTAAAGATTTTCTTTATTTGAGAATAATTGTCTTCTTCTTCTTCTTCTTCTTCCTCCTTTTAAAGTGGAGGGGCGTCGTCAATCCATTTTCGCCAGCCATCTTGGTCCTTCGCCAGCATCCTCATAGCACCCAGCTGCTTGCCTCTCTTTTCTCCCAGCTTGGTGATCACGTCCGACCATGTTTTCCAAGGTCGCCCCCTCAGCTTTTTATCCGTCGGTCTTGCCTTGAAAAGCTTCCGGGGTTCTCTTTCCTCGTTCTTCCTTACCAAATGCCCAAACCATTTGAGTACTTTCCTTTCTAATGTTTCTATTATTGGTGTCGCCCTTAGTTCTTCTCTTATCCTTTCGTTACGGATATGGTCTCTTCTGGTTCAGCCAGCAACTCTCCTGAGGTATTTCATTTCGGATGCTATCAGTCTGCTTTTATGCTTATCTAGTAGGACACCGCTTTCACTTCTGTACAGCATGGTTGGGAGGTATAGCGTGTTGTAAATTATCATTTTTGTCTTGTTTTCACTCTCTCATTTCCATATGACAGTGTTGCATATTTGATAATAGACGTCATTACCTTTTTGAATTCTATTCAATCATTCCTGGTCTATTTTCCCGTTCCGAGAATAATTGTCATGGATGTATATTTCAAATCTGTAACTGGCTGCTCCTTTTATTAAAAAAAATTAAATATAAAGAAAGATGTTGCTTTTTTGTTCTAATTAGGTATTCAAGCTATAATAAGGCTTTCAACTCCTTCATATATTTCCCTATTATTATTTTTTTTACATTTTGGAATGCATGCTTGGTCTTCATAACTGCAATACATCTATATTAAATATACCGTAAAATAGTACAAGAATGTGCCAAGTACCCAAATATTGCTGTCTGTCTCTTTTTTATGTTGACACTATTTACTCGCTCCTAGAACGAAGTTTGGCATTTCCAGGAAAATCAAATAAATAGCAGACACACTGGAGACAATATCTTGACAAGACAGAAGGTTGTAACTCAGCATCAGCCCTTATTTATAAATCAATAATGATTGAGGAGTTTTCTGATTTTTCTAAAGGGGAAAACGTCTCATCTGGTTAATATTTAACCACTTCAATTTAAAGAATCATGTAACATTAATTTTTTTATGCATAGAAATAGGATTAAAATGTGCCCATTGCTATTTTCAAATGTTTATTTTTCATGCTGTATTAACTTAATCTACAGTTGGAAACGTATGAGCATAACAATGGACTTTTCAATTCGTTGTTTAGGGAACATAATTTTTCGTTTTTTCTGCTACAGTAAAACTTTATAAGAGATTTATCTTTCATTTTCTGTTAACCATCAGTACACTAAAATCGCAAACAAGGAGGTGGGTCTTTAATTCGAGGTTTTAGTTCATCACAGCCTAATCCCTCTTTGCTGTGTCACTGTGTTTTAACAAAAAAAAACGTAATGAAATGGTCTCTGTATTTTATTATCTCTAAATTTCTGGGATTATATTTTTTTTACTTATTTAGTTGAGCTAAACAACTGGGTAGAATTATTCATCAGGACTTTTCTTAAATTTCCATTTATAATAGCCACAGGCCATTATTCAGTTTATTTTTTTTTTGTTTTTAACAATAATTAAAAGTTTTTTTTTCGTACAATAGTTGTTGTCTATAAGACAAAAGAAATCTGGTGCCATGCGCACAACACACAACTTCCACTTACGAATTTACTTAGATTAGAAATCGACTTGTTTTGATAATATATAAACGCCATTCCTCAACTTCACACATTTTCCACATTTATATGCTTAAATTTGAATATCTCCATAAGTTTTAGAGTATTGTATGAAAGCTCTCAGTACTTTTTGATTCATTATTGCTTACTTTTTTTATCTAAGGAACCTAATTTGCTTTTTGTAAATATTTCATGAAGGCGAATCAATAGGTGTATTTTCGTCTCATAGTAAAGTTTGTCTCTTATGCCTTTTTGGAAACCGAGAACGATTACTGGTCCTCTAAAATCACTTTATATTGCATTTAGAAATCCATTATGTAACTTAAGTTCCTAAACTAATATATAATTAATTAATGATTTTCTTATACCATATTTTCTTCACACCTTAAATACTTTAAATAATTTGAGCATCACGTATTTACTCTCTAAAGTAAAATTAAAATTTTTATTGTTAAATAAAAGTTTAATTTTCGTTAGTGATGGTGCGTCTCCTCACTCCTCTAGAATAGTTCAGGCGTATTTGACAGAACATTCGAAACGTAGATCGGCCGTGATGGGACAGTTCTATGGCCACCAAGATCTCTTGATCTCAACCCCATGGAATATTTCGTCTGTGGATATCTCAAGGAACTGATCTATCGCACTGAATAGACAATTTGAGAGCAAGGATCTTCGCCGCTGCTGAAAAACTTCGACGTTTTCTCACTTTTGGTGTGACAGTTGGGAGTATGAGAAAACGGGCACGTTTGTGTATTGCAGAGTACGGCTTCCAATTTAAACATAAATAAAATGATTAAAAATAAATTTATTTTAAAGATATTGGTGAGTTGTATTAGTTTTTTCAAATTTAAAATGTAAATTCTCAAGCATTAACAATCCTTGAACCATAATTTTTTCTCTTTATGTCATCCATATCTTGGTCTTAAAAACACCAAATTAAAAAATGAAGAGTGCGTTAGAAGCGTTATTAAATGAGGTATTTTCCCTCAACTTTGCTGCTCAATTAGAAACTCTGGATTATGTTAAACACTTTCCGATTTATAAAATTTTTACTTATTTTGTTGTTCTGGCTGAAATAAAACACGAAAAATTGGCCCAAAAATTTTGAAATGACCATTTTCTTATTGAACAATTAATGTAGATTTCAACGGTGCTATCAGCTTTTCGGAGAAATTTTCAGATTTAAAGATATCACGGTTTTCCGATGCCAGGTCGTGATATCTTTCAAAATCGATAAAAAGCGAAATTATTCCGAAATGGTTAAGAATCGGACCATGGTCAATATGAACTTTTTTATTCATTTTATGGTGGAGAATCTACTGGTGAAGTTTATCGCACGAGTAGCATGTCACCCTGTATATATATTTATATAAATATATGTGTGTGTATATATATATATATATATATATATATATATATATATATATAATGTATTGTGTGTGTAATTTGAGTCAAATTCCTAAAGATTTTGGCAAATACTGATAAGAGCTATTAATCAAAACCTTCAAAAGGTGGCAAATTCTTGTACCATTTTATGATATAAAATATTAATATTTTATAACCAGTATTATGAGTTTATTTTAAAAATAAAATTTTGTGCCTTTATGATAATTTCTTGTTCCATTTTTATTGTACATCTGTTTTACTTCTTAATTGCTTTTGTTGATAATCTAATCATATGGTTGTTTAGGATTGTGTTAAAGAAGAGGGCATCCAACAGCACATGGACAGAAGTAGCAGGAGCAGGGGGAAATGGTTCAGGTGGTGGTTCAAACCAAATCCTTTTAGATCTTGGAGTTAGTGACCAAACTGGGGTATGGCTTGTAAGTGGGGATATCACTAAAGAACAAGATCTTGCCCTCCCTTCCACCTCCTTTACTGCATTCAGGATAGCCAAAAAGTGATTAAACCTTAATTTCATTGTGCCAGTCACTATCCCACAAGTCCAGTATTAAGAAATAAATATTAATGATTGATACAAATTAAAGGACTCCTGACTTAAATCCTTCTAGCACTTCTCTTAATGATTTCAGTTACACCTCTTTATCTTTTTTCTACTCTAATTTTTTTCGAATTTTCTTCTAACCTATTTATTATTTATGTTTTCCAAGACAGCTGATAAGAATAAATTAAGCATGAATTACTAACATTTTATCATTTCCTCTCACTTCTTCAGCATGCTCTGTCATTTTCAACACTTTCTTCTATAACTCTTTCTTTTTATTTTAACTTCTTCTCTGCATGGTTTATCTTTATCTGTTTTCTTTTCTTGTAAATATGACAGTCATAAGTTGCATGATATACAAGTCCACTGTGAGGTTCCAATGTTATTTCATTCTATATGAAATGACAATCAAATCACCTCATGTAAACAAGCAGGAGTTCTTTTGAGAATGTTTTAAATTAAGGAGAGAAAAAAAAATACTAATTTGTTTCCTTACCAAACTGTTTATACATTTTAGTAAAATAAAATATTGGTCATTCACCAAATTAAAAATAAATTTATATGCTTGATTCATTGCATAGTCACTTAATTATTTCGCTGTTTACTTCATTTAATGATGATAACATTAATTTAATACTAATGATTCAACGATTAATAATTTTTAATCTACTAAAACCTTCTATCTGTTAATAAATTGATCAAATTTATATAGTCCAATTTTGATGTTGAAAAGATAACAAAGGAAACTTATAGAATAATCATGTTAACTATTTTGTAGTTATTGGTGTAAATGTTCCTTGTAAAAATGATTGTTTACTCCCATTTATTTCCCTCATGATACTTCTCTTTAAACATGTCATTGCTTGCCTTCTTAAATTTATTTATACTCTATAACTATTTGAACTTTTCTGTTTATTTTTTTTTTTTCATTTAAACTGTATTGTAATATTTTACAATATTACAATAATATATAGTACAGTAAAATAAAAAAAAATTTAAGTTAGCTTAACAATTTTTGTTTTAAAATCTTAACGTTTTACATCATTTTATTAATTTCTAACATCAACTCATAAACGTTTTCTTTGATTATCTAGATTAAACGACTTTAATGTTTTACTTACATTTTCCCCAATACTTTACTTTTTTATCTGCTGTTTTAATCCGTCAAGTTTTTTATTGCCTATTTTTAACAATTTATTAAATATTATTTCAAAATGCCCTGTTTGATTGTTTGTTCCTCTACCTTTTGCATATTTGTTTGGAATTTTACTTTATACCTAATATATTTCTTATACCTATTGGGCTTGTTTACTTACATTTAGCAAATTTATCTTTACTAAAAAAGATTTCTTGATAGAACTATTTATTGCTTTTTATACATATTCTTATATTATCTAATGCCTTAAAAGTTTAGTTTGCTGTTGAATTTATTTACAATAACTTGTATGGGTTATCTTAATGTTTATAAACGTTATTTTTGAAAATGAAGGCATCTTACTTCTAATTCCATTAAATGATTATTTGAAAAATAAAACAATTAATTTCAAATGGGCTACATTACATACTGATTTTATTTCTTCATCTGCTTATGATAATTCATACTGTAAGTTGTAGCTAACGAAAAGTTTTACACATAAACTTATGAAGTTTTGTAGATGACTTTTTTTTTTCTAATAATATGTACAGCATTGTTTATCCTTGGCATATATGTTTTGATTGCTCAGAATAATAAGAATTATTATTGTGTTGTGTTAATGTAGTCTGTTCCAATAAAATATCATGTATTTGGATAAGTAATTTTCTTTACTTTCTTTTTTGTCACCTCTCTTCTTATATATCAGTGCAATCTGACATCTTGTGACACAGGAATCTTTGAGCAGGAGTTGTGGCGTAATTGATTAAACTAAAACTTAATCAAACTATAACATTATTTATTTTGGTAAAATATATATTCTTCCAGGTCCCAACTACCAAAGGGGGTCTCATAACATAAATACTTAAAAACACTTATATATCAGAATAAATAGATTTTACTCTGTTGTAATGGGCTATCTCCAGCCTTAGACTGTCTCCAGGCCCAGACTCCCTGCCCTTGATTCTGACTCTGCCTCAACCTGTTCCGGGCTCCGAATTGCTTTTCCATTTTTATATTTTCTACTAGTAATTTTCTTACCTTCTTAAAGTATTAACTAGTATTTTTTCTTTGATATTGGATGTGATTCTTAACTTGTATGTGTGTATTATAATCTTAATGTTGTATTTGTATAGACAAGCAAATACTTTTTGCACTACTAATCCATAAAGTTAATATTAGAAATGATATAAGATTTAATGAATTTAATTCTAATATAAGCAGATTTATAAAAACAAAAAGAAAAAAGAAGATTTATAAAAACAAAAAGAAAAAAGAATGTTGTTAAAAACATAAATTGAGGAGAGAAGGAAAATCCAACTTACAATATAAGCTTACTGCTAGATTAGTTGTTGAAAAAAATCTGTGTGCGTATATATGCAACATGCATTTTTAAATTAATGAATAAAATTTTATAAAATTATATTTTTAATAATAAATTTTGCATTAACGTTGTTTAAATATCAGTTTATAATTTTATTCTTCATTCTTTATAAAAATAAGTGTTTGTGAATTATATGTTTGTATAAACCTTTTCTTTTTTGCCAATATTAATTCATTAATGTGTTATATTTTTCTTTACCAATAAACACATTGACATGATTGCGTTTGTGAGTTTATATTATTGAAGATCATCAAGCTCTCTATAAAACGGATGTTTTGATGTAAATTTTTATTTTAGTTTGATAATGTTGCCAGTAAGGTAGCAGCTAATGTTTTAAAATGGTTAATCTATAACTTCTTATTAAACTTCTGCTTGCTTAATCAAACAGTGATGAATTGTTGAATTTTCGAACACCATTCCTATATCTGTAGTTGAACTCTGGTTATCCAAATTAATTGTTACTGCATCCCATTCGGATAATCAATTATTCAAATAATTGAATACTTGGCAATTAAAACAAAAGATACATAAATATATCATACGCATTAAAACAATTTGTATTAATATAAGAGTAAATATAATAAACATTAAGTAACAAAAATCACATATAATGTTTAAAGAAAATGCATAAATAGGTATTTAATGAAAATTAAATGAAGAGGAATAAAAAATTAGGTAGTCTTAATGCAAATGTAAATATCTACAGTTGTTTTCACTTTACCATCTTGCGTAAAATTCAGATGATTACATTTTTCTGTATATACTTATACGCTATAATAACATACTTATAAAGTATCTTACTTGCACTGTAATTAACTGAGCCTTTAGCTAGCAATCCATTTAATGACGATGTTCTACTATAGTGTAGTTTAATGGTCTGGTTAAATTACTAATTATTTTTTTTCAAATATTTACTAAAACATTTTTTATATTCCTTTGTTATCACTGCATTCATTTTTTTATTATTAAATTTTTAAATTATTAATTTTATTTTTTCCTATAACAATACCATTTTGATGTATAGAAACAATCGACTAGCATTAATAAAAATCGTGACTAGCATTAATAAAAATCAAATCTTTCTCAAAATAAGTTAATTTTTAAAATACCATCATGCTGAGAGGTATTTTTTTAAGAGTGGAAAATTATCGTTTTTGGTCAATTTTATAATTTTAATTGTTTAAAATGAATGGGTATTTGTGGGATAGGGACCTGGCACAGGAAATTCCTTTTTTCCTTTATCAAGAATTCTCAAAATTGGTCAGCCCTTTTCCTTTTGATTATTTTCTCTGAATAAATTGAAGAGAAGAAGGCGATAGCATTACTTCTGAAGTAAGTACTTAATTTAGGTTGATTTGATTCTTGCTTATCAGTGTTAAAGATATAGTTAGTAACTAAGGTGAAAATTGGTAGCATCGTGAAATACTGAGATTGATCATTAAATTTTATTTCCCTAGAGCAGTGCATTATATAGGATATGGAGTATGGAACAGATATGTTAATCTACTTATTATCTTGAAATTATCTATGATCTATTTAAAATTTTTAAATTATAATTATATATTATTTTGTATGCTTCTTAAACTTTTATTCACATATGAATAAACATTGACAACCTCTTGTGGGTTAATACTGTTGACAGCATGGTGATTGTTACTTCTACAAATTTATTTTTAATGCGTAGAGAATTGATTTTTGATAAGTAGAGAATTTCGTTTTTAATACGTAGAGAATTGAATCTGTTCAAACGTATCAACGGGTTTAGTCCTGTGGAGTAGTGGTTAGTGTAGCCAAGTATTTAACCCAAGGATGTTGCGCATTATTAGCGCAGCAGATGGCCCTATGATTTCAAAAAATAAATAAAATTCTTGTCAGTACCATCCTTTAGAGGGTGCAATAAAATAGCACTATCCTATTATTCCTGAATAGGCATAATTCATTAGAACCAATTTAGCATCGTCCAACAAGCCATAGCAGTATAAAATGATGTTAAATAAATAAACAAATATTTAGATATTAATAAGTAGCTACTTTGATAAAACAACAAAAATTTAATTTAGTTCTAAAGGCAAAAATAATATTTATGAGAAAATTTTTATATCAATCACTTCTTTAATTAAAAATCCTATTGATCTATCAGTTTCCAAATAGTTGTAAAGTTAATTAATTTTCAATTCACCTAATTTAAAGATTTGATGGAACAATCCCCAAACATTCTAATTCATCCATTTTCTTTCATCTGATTCATCTACACACCCACATATATAATTAAACTGACTTACAGATATAGTAATAAAGTAGTTGTATTCTTGATGCTGCCAATTAAAAATTGTTTCCAGTGGTTACTAAAGGGTGTAAGGAAATACAATAAGTATATAATAGATAATTTGTTATACAAGTAATAATCTATTTTTATGAATATTTCATTTAAATATTCTACTAATAACAAAATATAATATCGTGTTATAGAAATATATAATAGCATTAAAATTATGTTTCTATTATAGTTTTAAATTTTTATCATAAGTTTGGTAAATGATAAAACATTTTCTTTAAACTGGCCTAATGATACTGTTTATAATTAATGGGGAAAATATTTTTAAAAACATTTATAATATAATTGTTTCTTTTATTCTTAAATTTGAAAAAAAAAAATAGAAACTAGTCTGTAATTAAAAGAATTAGCTTAGGGTATATTAAAAGTTTTATTTTTGAACAAGAGTTCTAGATTATTTTTATTTCATTGACTACTTCCTCAAAATATAGATTTTTAATATATCTGTGTATCATTATTTTTTTTTCTAACTGTAAATAATTTGCCAAATGCTGTTTTTACTTGTTTTGATTTAGAAATTACTAATTGTAATATGAAATGTGAAATGGAAGTCTACATATCAAAGTTTGCTGACTTTAAGAGTTTCTTATATATTTTTTATTTTTACTTCTAATAAGTCATCCTGGCAATTAAAGGTCTTCCAATCAGCTTATTTCCTTATGCCAAACCAGAATTAATTAAAGCATCAAACGTTTCATAGCCACCTAACAGATTCCCCTGTAGATGATTTCCTTTACTGCCATTGGCTTAAACATGGTAAATTTAATTTTTCCCAGATTTATGATTATACTTGGTTTCCTAAGATCCAGCAAATTGGTCAGAATCGATGGTTGTGAAATCCTTAGAATAGCCAGTGATGGATCCAGGGAAGGGGCATAGGAAATGTCTCTCCATTGAGAGGTGAGAGCACAAAGAAACTATTACTATTTCTATATAAAAAGCGCTTTTATTTAGTAATATTTTATGTCCTTACATTGAAAATTGGCATTACATAACAAATAAATTGAAAATACCATAAACATTTATTTTTTATTTTTTGTTTGGTCTTCCTTCCTTGCCATGTTTGGCATACTGGGGTACTCTAGAGGTGTAACCAACCTATTCTAACCATAGTGCAAAGGTTAAGAATTATTGGTTGGCTCCACCACGAAATAAGAGTCAACCTTCCCAAGACTTGTTTGAACTGCCGCCATTAGACTCCAGAATGCTAAATGATCCTTTTTCTCAGCGCTCTTTTTTTCTTTGTCCACATTTTTCTATAACATTTCATTTTGCATCTTCCACATTCCACCATTGTTACACTAACCATATATTTTTCTTATCACAGATTTCATCTACTTCATTTATCTATTTTAACTTGCATTCTCTTTTCTAGGTCATCATTCTTATAATCGTCTCCAACCCTTATTCTACTGTATTTTCTTTACCTATTTATAATCTGTGTCAATATTATTTCTATTTTTAACCCAAAATCATTCTATCACATTCTTTTGATTCTTCAATTTCATTTATAAGACAAAATTCTCTCTAATATCATTCATATGGCTCTTAAATTATTTTACACCCCACTACCTGTTTTTCTGCCTTTTTTATACTTCATTCTCCTCACTGCCACCTGAATGTCAGCAGTTGATCCAGATTTCCAATTTCCTAAAGGTGAGTGCACTTTTTTTTTACATTTCATGAGCAATGAAGGACCTAATTTAAAATGTGTATTGGGATATAGTGACGTAAATTCCTATTGAATGTTTAAATACAATCCATTTTCATATTGAGGAGTTAAAAATGACTAAATACAGTGCATTTTACTCAGAAATAGTAAAAGTTTATAAGTGTCCTCACCTCTCAGTGGGGGAGGGGGTCCAGTACTGCTTAATTTTGTATCTGATGATTATTTATTTAATCTCTGATTTACTTTTCGTTTTCTGTACTCTCAAGTCTGCATTCTCTTTACCATTTCTACTATTATTGTTCTTTTCACCTGCGTTTCATTTCTTCCATATTGTCTGTATTTCTTCCTTATATTTTCTGTATACCTTTCTCATTTATTCTATTCTGTCATTGTTCATTCCTTTAGTTTATATAGCTTGCACTCTCATATTTCCACTCCCTTCTCTATTCACATTTCATTACATTTTATTTTTTATTTCTCTCATTTATCTCTGCCTCTTTTATTTCTTCTACAAATTCCTCTTATTTCTGTTCCCTGTTTATTCTGACTGAATGTCTATTTTGATAATTCATTTTATTTTTGTCCGTTTATCTTTCTATTTTGTATCTTTTTCTATACTATAATGTTCCTTCGATCAAGTTGCCACCTTCTACTCATTTTCCTGTCTGCTTACTCGTCTTTAATTCAATTCTTATATCTTTCAAATCATTAATTCCTTTTCTCCTTTCCTTTTATTTATTCTCTTTATCACTTCAACCGTTTTCTTCCTCCTATTCATGATTATCAAGAACAGTGATTTTCATTCTCTTATCTATTTCTTTCTAATCCTTTTTCTTTATAATTTATTTTTCTCTCTTCTTTTTCCTATTCATGATGATGAAAAAATATGACTTACCTTCTGTTATCTATTTCCTAATCTTTCCCTATCTTTCTTTTTTATTATTCCTTATTATCTTTACTCTATTTTTCTTTATAATTTATTCTCTCTCCCTCTCTTTTTTCTCATCTCTGTTGCCTCTCACTATCCTTAATAGCTATTAAATTTTTCTTTTTGGGGATGCCCATGTAAACTTCTATTTGTTTCAATACAGTTATTCTTTAGGTTTAACTCTGTCTCTCTCCTTCCTTTTCTATTCATAATTATATAAAAAATATGACTTTCATACTTTTATTATTTTCTTAATCTCTCACCATCTTTGTTCTTTATAACTCTCTCTATCTCTCTATATATATTCCTTCTTTTCTTTCTTTTTTTTATTATCTTTTTCTTAATCTCTTAAAATCTTTCTCTATTCATTACCACCAGATAGCGATTTGTCAAATCTGGTCTTACCTTGGCCACGATTTGAGGATTTACTATTATAATTGCAATTTCAGGAGTATTCTGAAAGTTTTCTGGTGCGCATGCCAACACTCGTAGATGACTTCCCAGTCCTGTGACTCTTCCTCCTGAGGTGGGAGGTTCCTGTGCTGCTGCTATGTCTATCCTGTGTTCTGCTTCTTTCAGGAACTCAGTCATGGCAACAGCTCGCTTCCACAAGTTGTGGTGAGCCAGCACTATTCTATTCTTACCACCCATCATCCTCGTACATAGTATTAAATCTCAGCTTTCAAGCGCTCTGAGGTAGGACGGGCAATTTATTGATGATGCAGAGTGTTCAGCCCTAGTGCAGTTGATGCACTTAGGTACCTTAGATATTTTAGGTACACTTAGGTATTTTAGATTTTTCTAGGATTTCTAGGACATCCTCTAATATCATGCCTCTTTTCAATGCAATAAGAACAAGTCAAATCAGATTCTACACAGTATTTTATAGAGTGACCACCTGGCACTTCATAACTAAGCATCATGCAACCTCTCACTCCTCTCTCTCTCCCTCCCTCTCTCTCTCTCTCTCTTTCTCTCTCTCTCTCTCTCTCTCTCTCTCTCTCTCTCTCTCTCTCTCTCTCTCTCTCTCTCTCTCGCTCACTCTATCTGACTCTCCCTCGCTCTCCTCTCTCATCTCTCCCTCTCTTATTTCTTACCTCTGTCGCCTCCCACTATCCTTATAAGCTATTAAAATCTTCTTTTTGGGTTTACCCATGTATACTTCTAATTGTTTCAATTCAGTTATTATTTCAGTCGCCTCTCACTATCCTTAATAGCTATTAAATTTTTTTTTGGGGGGATGCCCATGTAAACTTCTATTTGTTTCAATACAGTTATTCTTTCAGTCACCTCTCACTATCCTTAATAGCTATGGAATTTTTCTTTTTGGGTTTGCCCATGTATACTTCAATATAGTTATTCTTTCGGTTTAACTCTATCTCTCTGTACATGAATATAACAAAATATGGCTTTCCTTCTTTTATTGTTCTCTTAATCTCTCACCATCTTTCTTTTTTACTATTCCTTATTATCTTTGCTCTATTTTTTCTGTATTATTTCCTCTCTCTCTCTCTCTCTCTCTCTTTTTTTTTTTTTTTTTTTTTTTTTTTTTTCTTCCTTCTTTCCCCCCGCTGTACCTTAGGGCAACCCTATACCAGCGGTTCTTTCCAATTTCTTATAAGCAAGTAAAGTGCCGAAGTTAAAGGCTCGGTTACCAGGTTGGTATCCGAGCGGAAAGGCCTGCTCCCAAGTTGGTCCAAATATATGAACCAAATTGAGGCTTAATACAGTTTCTCATTATAAGTGGGCATAAATCTGCGATAAAACTAAACTAAAGGGCTGCTTGCAACTGGAGAGCTGTTCCCACCAACCAGGGCTCCAGTAGTTTCTATCTATTTGTAGTGGGCCTAAATAGATGATAAAATATAATTTACTTTTAACTTATTCACTAATGATATAATGAGCCTAAATAGATGATAAAATATAATTTACTTTTAACTTATTCACTAATGATATAATGAACGCCTATTATAATGAACATAATGTAATAATAACATAATATAAAATATAATATAATAACATAGTGAATATAATGATGATAATTAATGAACATAATATAATAATGTAATGAACAACTATTCACACCTATTGATCTAGTTTCTATATTGTTATGTGCTACCCTTCTTTGCTTGGAAGATCTTCCGCGCGAATTTCTTGAAGGCACCAAAAACTTCAGGAGTCGCTACTAATTGTTCCAGTGACTGAGGTGGCCACTCTAAAATTGAATATTCCCCAGCCAAGGACAGGCGAGCGCTAGTATGCATTGGACAGTCGAAAATTTTGTGCTTGACATCCTCTAGGGAGCCGCATCTGCAGTTAGGGTTTTCCTTCCTGTGAAAGTCGAACAGCTTCGAGTTTATGTCCCCATGACCGGTGAGGAGCTGCACAGTCCAAAAATCAGTTTGGAACCAGTCGTTCTTGATTCTTTTACGAACATCCGGTAGGAATTCGTGAGTTAGTCTTCCATTCTCGCAGGTGTCCCACCTCCTTTGCCATTCAGTAATTACTATTTCTTCTATTCTATCGGCGACCTCCTCATATCTTCCGCTAGGGCATGTAAAGCAGCTGTTCCCCACTCTCGCCGGCAGTCCCCTCTTAATTCTGTACTTGGCTGCTGCAACTTTTAATCTTAGGTCTATTGGTAGTTGACCAGCAATAACCTGCAGGGCTGAAGTCGGAGCCGTGCGGTAAGCCCCAGTAACCAGTAAGAGAGCCCTCCTTTGTGCTTGCTCTAGCAGTTTTAGGTCGGTATGTCTTAAGTATCGATCCCAGGCTGGCACCGTATACATCGCCACAGGCAAGAAAGAAGCTTTGTACAGAGTTTCTCTACAGCCGTATTTGAGTCCCCAAGTGGTTCCGACTATGCTTCTGAGGCAGCTGAAACGGGAGATGGTTTTACTTCTGACTTCATTCAGGTGGCCAGAAAAGTTGCATCTTTCTCCAATGAGCACCCCCAAAAACTTTACTTCCTGAGATGGCTTTATTATTACATCTCCCAGCACTACTCTAGGGGGAAAGGCTGTCATTCTTCCTTTCAAAAACAGAAGGCGGGTCTTCTCGCAGTTAAGTGAAAGCTTCTTCTCAAAGCACCATTTCGAAACGAGCTGGGTTACCGCCTTTGCCTTTGTTTCCAGGTCCTGACGGGATCTCGCCTCAATACCAACCCCAAAATCGTCCACGTACGCTGATGGTATGTATCCTGCTGCTCGTAGATTGATAAGTAGGGGATTCATGTTTATATTCCAGAGGGGAAGCCCCAACACAGAGCCCTGAGCGCAACCACGCTGGATTGATCTTGTTATCCTTCTTCCTTGAAGCCTATAGAAGACAGAGCGTCTCTCCAAAAATGAAGTTATAAGCCTGAATATATTATTAGGGCACTTCAGTTTTCTCAACTCGTCCATAATTGCTGGCCACCACATGTTGTCAAATGCTCCGGCAACGTCGTAGAAGAGGACAACAAAATACTTATAAGAGGAGACTTTTGCCGATGTAATCAACTGGCCGATAGCATCTGTAGTCGACATGCCCTTGCGGCCCCCCAAACTGATCACGAGAAAGCCGCTGGTTCACACATTTTAGGCCTTGTAGCATGAGCTTCTCAAGCACCTTACCCATTACGTTGAGGAGGCATATTGGACGGTAAGACTTCGCGGATATTTCTGTTGTACCTGGTTTCAGAATCGCAACCATTTCAGCTTCTTTCCTGATACTTGGAAAGACTCCTTCGCTCAGGCATCTGTTGAACAGACGAGTTAGAGGGTCAATCAGCGCTAGCTTCATATTTTTCAGTATGTCGCCTCCAATCATGTCTGGCCCCGGTGCTTTGCCAGGACGGAGCTCGTTTAAAATCATTTCAATGTCCGCTTCTTCCCATGGGGGTACATCATCAGTTTGTGGAAGTACTCTCATAGTTTGCCTCATATATGTGTGTATCTCTGCGTCGGATGTTAAATCATCTTCAGGGAAGGATCTCTCCATTATGGCTTCTACTGCTTGTTCCGCCGTCCTGGCCACGTCGCTATTATGCGTAAATGACATGAATACATTCCTATTCCAGGTTTTGCCTAGGGCTCTTCGGTACGCGAATCCCCATGGGTTCGAGCAATCCTCGAGGTATGCTTCCCAGTTTTCCTTTTTTGTCTTCACAATTGTCTTGTGTAAGTCTCTATTCATTGCATAGTATGTTTGTTTTAATCACTCTCTGGTAGTAGGGTCACTTTCTCTCTGAAAACGCCGTCTTGTCCTGTATGTTTCTCGCTTCAGGGATTTCAGTTGTTCGTTCCACCAGGTTTTTCCTTTCCTTGTTGACTCCTTAACAATGGGCAATACCTCACGCACTGCTGTGAAAATTTTTGATGAGAGTTCAGCTGCCTCATCATCTAATTGCACATATTGTCGAGGTTCAGTTTCAGATGTATGCCATTGGATATGATTAGAGACGCTTTGCCAATCGGCGCCTTTTGTGAAGAAGCGTTCCCTTCGATATTGTCTGTCCTGTCCGCATATACTGATTTGAAAGGTAACTACGCGATGATCGCTGCAAGTCCAGTCTACCACATTCCATGAATTTATAAACTGCGCGATACCAGGTGAGGCCATAGTCACATCAATGTAAGACTCTCCACTGGGGCTCGAAAACGTAGGAAGTGCAGAGGGTTCATTAATAATTATAAAACCATTTCTGGAAGCAAAATCTTCGAGTTGGATACCCTTGTTGTCAGTTCTTCGGTTACCCCACAAAACTGAATGAGCATTAAAGT